>JAODLC010000002.1:2300858-2313288 GCA_026781145.1 Hippopotamyrus pictus
ACCAAGGCGGAGACTCGAACCCAGGTCCCAGAGGTGTGAGGCAACAGTGCTAACCACTGCACCACCATGCCGCCCCCCCCATTAAATACATTCATGGGCTAATTAAAGTAACTTCTAACCACCTGCTTTGATGAAGTCCAGGTATTCGCCTTCTCAGTGGAAAATGACCCTGTGAATTGTATATTGATCACCGTAACAGTCTGAATCCTTCCTTGCAGCACACTTTCCACCTGGAGCCAAATCCAAATCAGCCCATGGAAGTTTTAATCAAGGTTGGTTGCATTCAGTAAACTGTGAAGTCTATGTGTCAGTGTGCCTGGTTCTGCTGGTGTGCATCTGTGTTTGTGTGTGTGTTGGTGTATGTGTTTGCAGGTTTGTTTGATTCTGCATGACTTTTACAGCACAGAACACTTTATTGCCTGTATGTATAACAGAGAAACAAACACATTTCTGAAGTAATACAACCACGTGGTTCAAGAATCAATCATGCACAATAACTTGCTAGATGGCATAGTGTAAATCGAGGGCAGTGCTAATTAGTGATAAATACAGTCATGGATGCCTTAAAGGGAGGAAAGGTAAGACGATTCCACTCAGGGGCCCCAAAATATTTGGAAAATGATGGGTTGGGGGCCCAATATGATATGCGATATGCTTTCTTGGGGCACAAAATCTCGAGGGGCACCCCTGGATACAGTAGATGCAGATTTGGTAAGCTCATTGAAAGGTTGGCTTTAGCAGAACTAATTGGTTAACAGTTTCCTATAGCTATTTAAAGCATTAATAGAAGAAATACTCATAAACTATGAATGGCATGTATTAATAACAGAGCAAAGTGTTCTAAAGTGTTCTGGGCTAACAGAATGGGCTAACAGAATGGGCTAACAGAAGTGCTCTTCTGTGTCTGCGTTTGCCTTCACAGAGTGCAGAGCCATGAAGTCCATCCCTAAAAGCAGCTCACAGAAGACCAAGAGCCCAGGCCCTTCCCGTCGCACCAAGTCCCCCGTGGAATCCAGTGAGACACTTAATAACTGATTCACTCATGATCCATGTGCCACCAGAAAACGGATCCCTTCCTGTTCATTCACCCGCATAAATATACAGATTTCCTGTCATACCTGGAGCTAGAGAAACAGTTCTCAGCCATGTCCATTTTTTGAGCAATATCACGCTTTCCAGCTGATTTACTTGTAGTTTTATGTTACTGCCATTTTTACGCATTCTGTATTAACCTTGTTTCTTCCCTCCCGCGCCGTGCCCTGTGGATCGGGCTTTATGGGTGTGGTTTCACGTTATATGCTTATATGTAAATCCAGCAAACCATTTCCAGCAACATCCTTTCAATGGAGAGGGCCGTCCAGCGCCCCCTGTAGGCACAAAATTGTACTACTAGTGGCATATCTGTATTATAAATTCCATTAATTTACTTGACACACTTAGGTAGGTCTGCTTATGTGATTGGTATGACATTACATGCGTGCTGTTAGCGTTCAGGGACGGGTGCATGCGTACGTAAGCGTGAATCGTGATTTCCGGTACAGGATATATACGCAAGGTGAGGCATGGCTACTGTCAATATGTCGGAAATCCAAGAGGAACACGTGAATTCCTGAAATTCTGAGATTATTTATTGTGCATAGCATACTTTAGCCTACGTTTTTTGGTACATCTTGAGACACTCTTTGTCCCACGTCCCGTTTCGTTTCCAGACTTCCACTGCAAGCATTAGTTGCGTGTGCAGTCACGCGCGAGGGCTAAGCATCGAATCACGAATGCACCAATAGTCACCCCCTTTGAGCTCCTGCGCACGCCGAGGATCCGATAAGGTCTCTGCCCAGATATTCCCTTTGATGATTAAGTCGCACCTGCTACATTGTTCCCGACACAAATGACAATAGTGCTTCGAGGGCATGAGGATCAGACTCAGCAGCTGTTAGACGAGACGAGCAAGGGACCAGGACTCAGTGAAGATACTCCTCGCACTTTTCATAGTGACGGGCAGCTTCTCTTACTGGGCCCAAGATTCCCTGAATGGACCCTCTAAGAATACAAACATTTGCAGACCATTCAAAGTGTTCTCTTGAGCTGAAGTAGGCAAAGCCATGCTGGTGTTTATTCTGCGTTACAGTATCCAGTAGAAGCTGCAAATCTGCCTCCACAGTTCAGAATCAGCCCTGCATTTTGCCCTCGTCACACCAACAGTAACATCCTCATTCCTGATGAGTAGATGCTCGCACCAGAAAAGCTTGCAGCTATGCCCAATAGAATGGTTGTCCGTCTGCCTTCAAAGGGATAGTAATGTTTAAAGCCAGTGCCCCTCTAACCTCAGAGGCTGAGCAGGCGGTAAATCAATGTGGAGTGAAAGGTCTCCTCTGTTTCCTGTAAATGAGCAAAATATACTGGGACTCTGTGCTTCACTTAAGATTAAGATTAATCCCCATGCACCGGAGTTTAGTGGATTTCGGCATAGCAGTGCACACATATGCTGATTCGCTGATTCTTGGTGGAGGCTTTCATCCAAGGTAGCTTACGTCAACGGCAATTTACCGGACAATAATATTCAATTTACAAAATTAATTTTCCCAGAGAGCGACTTAGGTGAAGTACCTTCTTTAAGCACCTTGTGAAGGAGCCACAAACCCTCCTTCTCGTTCAGGTCTCAAATCCCAGAGGTGAGAGAAATGAGGCTTTGAAAGCTGCCGCAGTTGGGTGAGCCCTCAGTCCCAGCCTGATTAGCGCGATCCTGTCTGGTGACTTTATTGCCTTGAAATGGGTGAGAGCAGGCAGTCAGTACCAGTAATCCCATTCTCACTGGGTTCTGGGCTCTTAGATCTCCCATCACCACCCTAAACTGCTATGCAAGTTTATCCTGTTTGTAATCGGAAACTTTCAGAGCTAAATTGCCCCGTGGTGATTTCAAATTTACTCTTCTCATTACTATTGTTTTGCTGGTTCTGTTGATTTATATTTACTTTTATTGTTGATTTCTTTTCACAATAAAGAATCATATTTTACAATTATTGCGTTCTCTTATTTACTGTAGTTTATGTTTTGTTTCTTGTTATGAATTTCCATACATTTTAAAGTTGTGCATATTTGAAGGCTTATCAAATATCTGAATGCTTGAATGATCTCCAGAGATTGCACTACTGCAGGTTTGTATGTGATATTTTTTAATGCCATTTTTTTTTTTTTTTTTTTAATAATTTAAGCCAACGTATAAGACAGTGTCTGTACGTGGAAAAAGGGTGTTCTGTTGTACAGAAACACCCTGGGTCACATGATAAGAATTGCGTATATCGATCATATGATTATTTTTTATAGTGATTTTAAAGATGTAAAGGAATTTCTTTTGCAAGTGAATTAATTTTAGTCTAATACAGTTTTGGAGAGAGGCTAAATATCAGAACCATTTCATAAAATCTATAAACAGATGCATGCTTCGTTTAAGTTATACGTTGTTGGTGCGGATACATAAGCACACGCTATTCTTTTAGATACACAGAGGCATCACTTATCCAAAGCCTGTCCTTCACACATCACGCCACCGTCTGATGTAAACAGTCTCTGGTGGTATCCTAGCAACCGGTCCCCGTGCATGCAGCAATGCTGCCTCATCTTCCAGCCAGGAGGAAGCGGCATTCAGACACAGAAACAGGCCTTCCTCCTGCAAACGAGGGGCCGGGCCTGGCCGGGGCTGGCCGGCCTTCTGGGGGGGTGCGGAGGTGCCAGGCCGTAGCTTAACGCAGCTCATTGTCCGCCCCTGTCCCTCCTGTGTTTCCATAGCCAGCGGGACCGGCTCCAGCAGTCAGATCTCCACTCCTATCTCCAAGCAGTCCCCCATCTCCACGCCCACCAGCCCCGGCAACCTCCGCAAGCACAAGGTACACAACTCAGGCTGTACACTTCTCAGCACTGAATGGCCAGTCACGTGGCTAGATAGGGATACAGCATGTTAGGATTGTCTTTTACGATTGTCATCGACGGTGCTGTGCAGAGACCTTTCGAGGGGCAGGTGCTCGAAGGTGGTGGTGGTGGTGGTGGGGGGGGGGGGGGCGGGAGGGGGGGGGGGGGGGGGGGGGGGGGGGGGGGGTAAATCATCAGAGAGGCACTTTCAGATGTTCATTCCAAAGCCGTAGCCATGGAGTCAACATTGCGGGGTAAAAGGCTGTAATCGTAATATATATTCGGGAGGACATTGTGAGCCCGCAATATATATATAATAATTATAGCCATGGTTCATTCAAACCCTGTGCCCCCCCCAGATTAGTTCCTTCCTAAATATTATAGCCACCCAGGAATGCAGTGTCTGCAGTGCTGATACAGTAAGACTCTTGGTGGCATTGACTCATGCTGCTCGCCCTTCCTTTGGTGTGACAGGATCTATACCTGCCCCTCTCTCTGGATGACTCTGACTCCATGGGAGACTCCATGTAGACCCTCACTGTTGACAACCCAGCCAGCCAAGCAGAGGTATCTATGGTGCTCACCACATACCAGACCCCCCCCCCTTCCCCCACAAGCAAGGGTTGGGAGATTCCTCCTTCCCACGCACTAAAACTGTCGACCTTCACCAGCCCTGCCGGCTAGATGCTTTCGATACGGCGGTCCACCCCAGATCGCTACTCTTGGTGTTCAATTGGTTTTCCTGTGAAGTCTGAAGGGTATATGCTGGGCATATGCTTAACATATGTAGGCATTAACACACAACGTTGCTGTCCACTCATGTCGCTTTTCCTTCTCTTGAAAGGGCACTGATATTTAGCATATACCAGGAGGACAAGATAAGTGAAAATATAAAAGTGTCTTCTGTAGAGTGCATCTCTCTCCAATTCTGTATTTCACTTTTCACGTGTTACTTTATATCACTGAACTAGCTAGCAGATTTTTCTTTTTTTTTTTTATCCAAAGTGACTACGGTAGCTTACACGTGAGTCCTTTTTAAAGTAAGAATCCTTTAAGCTTTTAGCTGTTACGCACATTTTTCGCTTCAAGGACCTGACTTCAGAGCCCTTTGATTACAAGTCCAGTTGCATTAAAATAACTTTTTTTCTAAGCACTCATTAATGATGTAAAATTGTTTTTTTAAAAACAATGAGGTAGCAGGTGGCTGATTTGCTTCTTTTTGAATTCAGGGTGCTTTCTGAAGGTTCAAACACTCAAAGCACTCACTCCTGTTGGAATTAATGTTTCATTCGCTTGTCGGAGTTTTACTTAAACAAAAATGTTCTGAGGGCAGAACAAAAAAATGATTGATTTAGAGAAATAACCAATCACATTGTAGAGGTGGTGGGCCCAAGCAACTAGAGGAAGCGGGACGAAAACATCTGATTTGTTGGTCCTTGCTTGGGCCCACCTCCACAACAATCTTATTGGTTATCCCTCTGATCCAATCATTGTTCATTCTGCCCTCAGAACATAGTTGTGAAAGGAAAACTCTGATGAGTGTTTCATTCAGGGTAATACTGAGACCTTCAGACACATGGGGGCATGTTGGAATGGGGCTTGGAACAGGAGAGGAGAACTAAGGATTCAACGTCAATAAGTTAATTCTCTGCTTCACTGTTTTGAAAGCCACATGAAACTAACCTGAGCAGCCAGTATTTTAAGCACACTTGTTAGACGCCAAATTCATTTTTTTGGCACTTTCTTGGGTCTTTGACCGGATTATTCTGCGTTACGCCTACACCGGTGCTGTGATAGGGGCTTCCATGCGCGCATAAATAGCCCTGAGTTTCTGTCTCATCAAATCCGGAGGCTTTAGCGAAGGCATGTTTGTTGTGAAGTATCTCGCGTGTTTGGAGGGCAAACAGAAATCTTGTGCCTCCCATAGCAAAATGCAACTTCTCATATAAAACAGATATCTAAAATTTGCGTGCCATACACAGTTGATATATGCATTAAGCATGACAAAATGTTAGATTGCCCTGGAAGGTGGCAGTTAATCATTCATAGAAAATTCATTAAAATGGGTAATTAACATAAATACTTAATTTATATATGATATTTAGAGTTTTCAGTTCAGTTTGAGTCACAGTTCTGTGCTCTAATCCAAGACTGGCAGCTCAGTTTAAGCATGAACTGTATGCATTTTAGCAGGAAGCATGTAATAATGCAGCAAAATTCAAAAAAGACAAAAAGTCACATTTAGTCAGGCAATTGGTTATTGAAGCATCACTGTTTTGTTTAGAAAAGCTGCTCAGTTTGCAATAATCATTCTGTGGGACCCAAATGCATCAGCTGCCCTGAGTGTCGGCTGTTACAGCTGGACCACCCTCGTAATTTACACAGGGAGATCAGTCTCATTTACCCAGGCAAAATTTTATGGACAAAAGCAACAAATGCATCGTACTGTTCACAGACTGCACTGTGAGGCTTGCACATTGTACTGTACCTTTTAACAGCAGGGTAGTTTTAACAAATGGACGTTTCGTAGTCGCAACTTTTTGTACGGTTTTACATTGGAAACGTGTGTCACCGTCTGCCAAGCCTCTGCAAGCCCGCGATACGGAAGGCGACGCTACCTCACCTCCAGAGGTGCCTTTAATATCTCCGGCTCCTACGGCCACCAGAAGCAGGATCCCTTCCGTCTTTTTAACGAACTACTTGTAACTACTTTCTACGTCACTGATTCTGGCATTAACATGGCTGCAGTGTCACATGGCGTTTCTTCCCACAATCAGAAGCGATGGTTCTTATTGTTGCGTTTCCTTGGTATTTTATTTAATCTCATTTTTTTGTTTTCTTTTTTTTTTGTCTTCTTCTTTTTTTAACTAAATACGATTCTGGCAGAATGACACTGAAGGGTCACCTAAGATTATCCTCTTTAATGGTCTTTGCTATGTCGCAGTGGCTTGTTAAAGTGTTTTTAAAGTGTTCAATGTATTTACCGAATACCCTGGCAATTAAAGAAGTTTCATTCCACTTTCCATCAGTTTGGAAACTCTGCTTCCTGTGTTTCTTTGCTTTAAGTGGTTTATACTGTATGGTTACATTTTAAAATTTAACCTTTCTTCTTGGGAAGAATACTGGATATCTTCTGAAGTACATATTGGATCAATAAAAACAGAAATGAGATATGAAAAAAGATCTTATTTTAAGACATAATGAGATGCTTGAAGTGGATGTAGAAACTCGGGCAAGAACCTGCAGTTTTCTTCGTGTCGCATCCAGTTCAGCCTTCGGTGTGGAGCTTAAATCTGATTTATCACAAGAAATCATATCTGAGAACCTGAGACATGAGCCTTAGCAGTAAGCCTCACCTTTGTGAGGACCGTGCATTTTGCCTAAAACAGAAAATCCAGGGGTGTGACAGATTTATCTTTCTGTCTCCAAACCCGTGTTACGGAACATCCTCAAACGACCTCCGTGGGGAGGGAGAATCTGATGAGACCAGACAGCCTGCCACTTTAGCGGTATAATGTGTGATCCTTTCCGAAACTCTCGCAGAAACCTTGCACTCCGTTAAGCTATTCATTGATTCCAAACCAGGTCAACGAGGTCACGCCTTGAATAGTGAACTATTGTGAGAAGAGTAAAAACCAAAACTTTATAATTCCTTGAACCGCAATTACCCCAGTGGTCGTGCCAAATGTCTTATCGCAAATCATCCCCGCTACAGGCGCCGTCGTCTATATTTCACCATAATCCAAGTTCGTTGGGATAAAACGTGGAACCGCAGCACAATATGTTTCCCATCGCTGTGGCCTCTGATGTCTCGTTCAATGCCCTCAGTGTGAAAGAAGAATTTCTGTGGAGTTATTAGTGCCTGAAGGCTATTAGCACAGGGCCTGCCCTGTTCAGCGCTGAATGCATGAAAGATGAAGTACCTGGAAGCATATCTATTCTCCTGTATGTTCCTCATGGTCCCAAAGGAAAGGACTGTGCATCCGATTTGGCAGACTCCACTAATAAGGTTCATTGGTCCTATTTCTTTATATACTTGCGCAAATGGATGGCGTATTTAGCTTATCGTCACAGCTTGGCGTTTTCATTTCCTGCAGTGCATGTGTATCTTGAGAATAACTGACATCCTGCCCAACACACTCACTCTCTCTCATACACACACACACAGGTTGGTAATTATATCTTGGTAGGGACTCTCCATTCATTTCTATGGGGTAAACTCTAATTCCAACATGACGACCCTAACCCCTACCCAGCCCTAACCATAAGTAACCCAACATCACCAAATATTTGGCATTTTTAATCTTTAGATTGCATTCACCGGTCTTTGTGGGGACCGAAAAAATATTCCCCACGACGTCAAAATGACAGGTCCCCACGATGTAATAGAAACATATTCTCCACACACACACACACACACACTGTTTCCCGCACGAAAGCAGGAACACACGCCGGCACTCTGGCTTTAATTTCTCTGGGGGAATCACAAGCAGCACAGAAACATTTTCCTGGGAAAGGCTAGGCACTGTTTTATTAACAGCATTAGAGGGACTCAGATCAGAATACTCATTCTAGTTAATTTCACCTGTTCCTTGATTGTGTGCCTAAATCGATCTTGCCCTGCTTCGGCTACAGCTACAGTGCCTAGGCTTCCCCTGTTCAGGCTTGATGCATGACTTCCATGTTTGTTTATTTCTACTCTCCCAGTCCCTTCCGTCTATCTACCATTGGCTCCGGAACACGCCTATGCACCCTCGCCTATCCCTACTTGCAAAACCCCTGCGAGATCCGACCGTCAAAAGGTCCTTCAAGAACAAAGACGGTCAGTCTTATCCAGAATGGGCCGTTAGGTATTTTGTTTTCGCTGCACGTCCCTAATTAGAGAACTGATTGGCTGAAGAGTCCTCACAGCTGGATTTGAACAGCTGACCTATGGTGACATTCATTCAGAGGGTTTCTTGTGAAGAGAACAGCCATCACATCCTACAGGATTCCAGGCCACCACACAGAGCATGACGCATAAAGTTTATGAGGCGTCACTGCAGTGATTTTAGCATTTAACTTCCAAAGTTTGTGTTAAAATAATTGTTTGTGCTTTTACCAAGCAACACGCTTAATAATAATGTTCCATCTGCCAGTTTAATGTTTCTATAAACTGATAGTTATCATCAGCTAATCCTGATACATCTTAAGATCATACACTTAAAACAAGTGTTATCATTGCTTACTAAACAAACCGAAACAAGGTGTGCAGTATGAAACAGCATGTCATAAAGAACTTGAGCTCAGAGTTAGTTCTTAACAATTTTAATTTAACTTTCATTTATTATCGCTTAACAATTGTGCGCTACATCAATTCAGCTTGTAATATGGTGTATTAAGGTTAGTTATTGCCAGCTAACATCTAATTTGTTTTTTTGAACTTCTCTTTATTAAAGTTTAACATAGATATTTTTACATTAGCAGTCAAATGTCCAAAAATACAAGAATATTTCTCTGGCCAGCCTGCGATCCACACATCAATGTACATACAGTCCAGTCCGTATACATCATTCCATCCATATAATCATAAGACCAGGATGGGTTGGCTGCCACCATTAATATGGAACCCATATGTGAATAACACTGTCAATCAACTAAGCCGGCCAACTTTCAAAGGCTAAGATCTATTATTAATTTACTTTGTATTATTATGCATATTTTAGATTTCATGTATGTCAGGCCTGCTTCTCTGAAAGTGTTTGAAAATTCATTCATTCACATTCATTACTGGATCTTTGGACGGAAAAATTCATCATCGTAAACGTTTTGGGACATTGGGACATACTGTGACTGTGGAAAAATGACCAGTGTTAATTACTTGAACAAAATGTTAGTGATGCAAAGCTCCCGCACGTTTCAATCTCTCGTGTGTTTAACTTCAGATGGTGGTCTGGCAGATTTGTCTTCTTTTTGACTGGACCGAGCCTTTGGTTTCTCGTTTCAAAGAGCTTCTTTGTCCTGTGTTTTTCGGAACTGCACAAATGCCGATCAAAGACTGCCAAGGAAGCGCCACGTATGTTGCCAAGTACTTCCCTTTTCAGGGTGGCAACGCGAAGGAGAGTTTTCGCCCAGGACTGCAGGTGATAAGCAGACCAAAGCAATGCTGCCACCTGCTGGAAGACAGGCACACTGCTGGTAAAACATCCCACGATCAAATCAGCGCAATATCAATGCTCCCGCAACGCTTGAAAATAGGCAACACCAGAGAAACAGAGTGACTCGAGTCTGTGGGATTATGAGTGCACTAAAGTTACTAAAGCATAAAAGACATTGACTTCGCTGGTGTCTTGTTTAAGTGCCAAATGATGAGTTTCTACACGTAGTAAATTCATTCTGGCATGTCAACATACTTACAAAGCAGCCGTTTTGCCACTTAATTACACAGCAAATAAGCTGTTCCTTTCACAAGTTAAATCCTTACACTCTCCTCACATTATGAAGTAAATGCTTTTAGTAATAATGGTAAATATTGATGATAAACACATTTCCTGTTGGGGCTATTGATATATATTTTGGCGTAAAAACCGTAACTGTTGAAAAATAATTATCATTTTCATAGGTAACCTAGCAGAGATCCCATCTGTGCCAGAAGGTCTTCATGGTCAGCAGTCCCTGATGAAGGCACTTAATCCGACTGCACCAACATTATTGCTGCAGTGCTCCTGCTGCCAAAATTCAGCCTTTTGAATAGGTGTTATATAAGCATGAGGGCATCACTCAAAGGTATCGACCCAACACATAATTTCATGGGTCTCCGAAAACCCTTCCAGCAGCACAACGCGTGCCTCCCAAGAACAAAAGCATTCGTGACGCTCTTACATTCCCCTCAGCTTCCCATACCGGGCTCTCCCTGCCTTTTTACCTATACAGCTCACAGCGTAATAGCTTTCTGGTCGAGCGTTTTAAATGCTTTGACTGAAAAGCCTTTATAGTGCTGCGGCGGAGACTTTTCCCGATCTCCTAGCTGCATTTAATCGATGGCACTCATTTAGATAAAGGATGGCACAACCTGGCCTTTTTTCAGCTGCAGCCCGAAGAAATGCCTGATGGGTAATGCCATTAGATGTAGGAGCCAAAAGGATGCACGCCGTTTCTCTATCCAAACAAAGACTCCGATGAATCATTTGAGAGCCGTGACATCAAATATCCCCTGACGTCACGTTCCTTCAAGGGCCTGCACAAAATTTCACAAACATGATTGATAACTCTTTAGATGGTGTGGTTCAGGGAAATTTCAAAGACACAGTTAATTTTAATACATATCATGTATCAAGTCTTCCTGTTGCCCTTTCTTTCTTAAACTCTTTATTGAACCCCCCACCCCAAATGTTTTAAGGGTGATTGAGTGGAAATTTAATTATTATATTGGGGCAAAAGTTTAAAATTGACTGAATATTATTTCAAATTAATACGCATGAGTGAAAACCTCCTCCACAGTTCGAAAGGGCAAAATCTTTCGTATGAAAGAAGCAGAAAAGACAGGAAATTGACTAGTATCACATACTGTAAGTGTAGCGAGAAAGAAAGGACTATTTATTTAAACTTTATTTTACCAGGTAAATTAACTGAAGACCAGTTCTCACCGCTTTACCCAGATGCGGAGCAAGCAGGAAGCAAAAACACTAAACGAGAGTCAAAGTAGGGGATGTATGCTTAGGTCGATAACCTGGATAGTCTATCCTGGGGAGGGAAGAGCAGTGGTGGAGGAAGTACTGAAGCTTAGTACTTAAGTAAAAGTACAAATATCCTTACTTAAGTGAAAGTACTAAGCACTTACTTTTAAAATTACTTTAAAGTATTTTTTAAGTACAAATATTCACACAATGGTTTGTCTCAATGTCTGGTTTGTGCCATTTTGTAAGAACACTAGATATACTGACATGCCTCTACTGATGTCATTGCTTGTGATAATTACAAGCAACTATACAGTATATGTGTACTGGAAAGTTTGGTGTGCTTATAGTGTGTGGGATTTGAATGCTGGTCCTTGGGCTGTGAGGTGTTAACTGTGCTATTTGGCCACCCTCCTCCTGCCCTATTGTTAAAGGTTGTTTGGTACCTTTTGGAAAAAGTAGGGGTGATGTCCTGACTAAAATCTGGTCATCTGTTTTCTCAGGCTATGGGTGAGGGTGTCTGGGAGTACCTGACTGCAGGTTCCACCACACACAGAGAGCTATGGGGGTGAGGTGGGATTTGAACTCTGGTCCTCAGGCTGTGAGGCAGCAGTGCTAACCACTGTGCCAACTAGGCCACCCCCCTCCTACTATCTGATGTAGGTAACTGATGTAGTTGCTTTGTTTAGGTTCCAAGTCACATTCTCAGTGATCAGTGTTTTAAGCTGTCAGCAGCCATGGTATCTGCAGTTTGGCCTGGGTACTCTCTGTGAAGCTAAGCAGGATTGGGTCTGGCCAGTGTTTGGATGGGAGCCTAGCTGGGTTATTGGTCTGGGAAGGTCCTGGTTCTTTACTGTATGGCCTCAGTA
>JAODLC010000002.1:2313388-2323472 GCA_026781145.1 Hippopotamyrus pictus
TAAAGTACAGATACGTAAAAATGTACTTAAGTACAGTAACGAAGTACAAATACTTTGTTACATTCCACCACTGGGGAAGAGAGGGACTTGCCCTTATGCAGATGTCCGGATGTCGGTACAGACGCTTGCAAGGTGATCAGATCTCAGTAACTGGACATAAGTCAACAGTTCCTTGCAAAGGAGAATCCAGTACTAGACCAGACCAGAGTACATACCAGCTGTCAGAGTGACTGGTTAAGGGGGCGTGGCTATGGAGAGTGATTAGGGTCCCTCTTCACACGAGTATTCTAAGTTGAATTACTTCAGCTGACATAATGCATTATGTAAGATCACAAGTTTGCAAGATTGCGAATACGTTGTCACACATAGCTTTGCACTCATTGACATCATGGAAATAACCCAATGATGACTGAAATCTATAATAAAAGTGAATTACTTAGCATTCATATATAATAGCTGTAGTTTTAACTTTGAAAGGATTTAAATTTATTCAAAAACTGCAACTTTAAAATCTCAAAAATCTCAAACAGACTAGAGTCAAAGGGCTCTAAGCTTATAGAGCAGTTTGTACATAAAAGTTTTTAAATAAGTAAAAGCACTTTGCCAGAACAGATCTGCAATAGTAGATGGTTTCAGAACTGTGAGAAAGTAGGTTTTGGACTATGACATAAATGTAAAATGTGTGACATTTATTTAGC
The DNA here is from genome assembly GCA_026781145.1 of Hippopotamyrus pictus. NCBI lineage: Eukaryota > Metazoa > Chordata > Actinopteri > Osteoglossiformes > Mormyridae > Hippopotamyrus > Hippopotamyrus pictus. The sequence goes on from JAODLC010000002.1 coordinate 2,314,087, forward strand.
CTTTAGTATTGGTGGCTCCCAGTGCCTGCCGCAGTTCGCCCTGATGTGACACTAACACCACATTGCCAATTCCGTTTCTCATCGCCCATCCGACCCTTTAAAGGAGCCCAGCTTCAGGGCAGCGGAGGAGTCTGTTCCCAGGAAGCTCCCAGTACTGGCAAGTCATGACAAGACGCTTGGAACCGGGAAAGAGGCCTTCCCATCTGGCTGCTCCGACACAGCAGCCCAGGGAAGGAGCGTAGTGGGGGGGTGGGGGCAAGATCCAGAGGAAATGTCTGAAATACGGGGCAGATAGAAAGGTGAAGCCACCACAAACCCACAGGGCATGATGTTCGGGGGGCTCCTGTAAGCCAAGAGATGGGAGTCAAGACAGGGGGAGGGGGAAAGAGGAGCTTTTGGAATTTGGGGGAGGGGGGAGGAGAAGGTTCTGGATTCCCACAAGGGACTGGAAACACTGAAAATGTGGGGGCAGTATGGACTGATGATGATGATGATGATGATGATGATTGAACCTTCAGTTCTATTGCATGGAATGTCTGACACAGAGATGCTCTGGGCAAAGAGGATGTGAATGGGAACAAAAAAAAAATCTCTCTATAGTACAATTAGCAAGATGGCCTGGTGCACACTAAAATCAGCCAATCACAGGACAGTCCTTTCACTATAGCTACACATCCACTTCCTAATAGCTTATTGTCTTTAATATACTCCGTTTACCATATTGTTTCTTGGTTTGTAAATGTTTTGACACATTTCTGAAGTGATCACTGGAGTTACAGAGAATCATGAGTGAAAATAATATGTAATATGTGTTCAGTGTTGAATTCCGAGATAAACAAGCGAAGGCCGTCCTCCTTTTCCGGCACATCTGACTTCCTAATGGCTTATGAATCTATGTATCTTATCCAGCTGCCTTTGGTATGAGTCAAAGTTCATGATCTACAGTGCATTACTAGTGCAGGGCAACCATTCCGACTCCTATTAGTGCCGAAGGCAATAATGTTGGTGTAACTCAACTCATGATCATTTCTAGTTACTCCCTAGGATGTACAAGGGCAGAAGCTTAGATCAGGGCATTCATTTTCCCTTTGTTTTGCAATACAAAGGAAAAAACATGTTGCGTGGAATGTTGTTAAACAACATCACATATGGCTCCTTTCTAATGAAACGATTAAGCCTTTTTACTCACTTGTTATGCGAATTCCTCATCCTTACCCAACAATCCCCTAAAGCTGTGTTCTTTGACTTTGGGGAGATTTTCTGTACTTTGTCTACAGTCAGGCATTTTTTTTGCCTTTCTCTGACTGCAAATTGATTCCATCTTTTTGGAGACCAAAGCGGACAAGAAAAAATTTCCCTGCCTCTATATGAGAAAGGGTGTTTGCTTCTTTTGTAAGCAAAACTGATACTAAAGATGTGGAACAAGACAATTTCTGTAATAACTCATTGACCAAGAGGACTTTTTGTTACATTTATTTAGGAAACGCTTACGTCCAAAGTGGTATACAAGAGGGAATCAGAGAGCGAGGTAAGCTGGTATCCCAGTAGGTTGGTGTTATGATACTCTGCTAGCTAATGGATTTGACCCCACAACCTTCAGGACATGAGCACTTGCTGAGTCACACCCCACTCCAGGAGAACTTGCGTGGGAATGTTGAGAACATTGTTCAATGACGTTGTTTCCAGCACATTTCCAGTATATTCGGATTAATTTGTGTACAACTCCAGTTCGCAGGATGATAAAAATAGAAAATATAAAGAATAAACGAGTTTAATTACAAGCATGTGCCTGGTAGATGAGAGAAGTGATTACTAGAAAGCCTTGGCGTCACAGTCAGATTTGCAAAATCACATATGTTGAACATCCAGTTTGAAGAAAACAAACCTGTTTCTGCTTTATGGTAGTTCATTTAATGTTCTTATATGCAGAGGCCTAAATAGATTCAAGTTTTGATTTTTTTATTCATTTATACAGCTAACCCTAATTTGGGGCCTTAGGGTGAAACAACAGGATGTTGGGAAGTAGGAAATATGCTATTAAAGCGTGCTAAACTGTGATTTCCTATCCTACAGGGGAGCAGACCTATCATAAAAACACACGTTGATGCCTGAAAATGCCATACTTTTTCTGATCCTAACCCTAGCCTCTGTTTGCTAACCCTAACCATAATTTGGGGCCGTAGGGTGATGCTACGGGCTGTTGGGAAGCAGGAAATATGCTACTAAAGCCTGCTAAACTGTGGTTTCCTATCCACGGGGGAGCAGACAGATCAGTCTGTCCTTGGTAATCACTCTCAGATTGCGCAGCACCCTTGATCAAAACACTTATTCTAATGAACAGGCCTCAAGAATTACATGCATATAATTAGCAGTAGCTTTTATCCAAAGTGATGTATGGTTGAGATAGCAGAGTTAGACAGTCCTTGGAACACTGGCGGTTAAGGGTCTTGCCCAAGAGCCCAAGCACTCTGCTGACCATCGGAGTTGAACCAGCAACCATCTGATCACAGTCCTAACCCAAACATTCACACATGGCCCCAACAATTGTTTCTGAACATTTAGAAACTAATTTCGTACTAAAGCCATTTCACAGATTGCATTTACTGTGTAAAACCACATTCGTAGCTCAGTGTAATTACATTTGCTGTGTTTAATGAATCCCTGAAGCCTACGAAAATTCACCTCAGGTGGAGACCCTCTCCCCCCCCGCCTCCATACAAGCTGACGGCCCCTCTTCAGCACCAATCAACACCTATTGTTTTGCAAATGAAAGCGAGTTTCATGGTTTCAGCCTTGGGTCTGCACAGAAACGTTTCTCTAACAGTGTGGTCTGAGGAATCGTAAAATACATGCGTTAATATATTATAATTTGAAATACAACCGAATCCCCATTTCTCTTGATTCGGCAATTGCGATTTCAGTTTCCCGAAAATATTTGATAGAATAAATACATGCATTTGCTTACTGTCTGTAACAATCGGTGTTAATCTGTTTTTCACTTTTAAAGTTCGACCAGGGCTAAAAGACTAACTAATTAATGTATGTCGTTAAAATTACCCTGGCATGACATTAGCGCGATATATGCATTATAAATGTGCTGACAGTCAAAGCCCTTTTATATAGGTATTGAAGAATAGATGGAACTTGTAACTTAGAATGTGTAAAGACCGTATGAAGTCCAAGTACAGTGGTACCCCGGGTTCTCGAACTTAATCCGTTCCGGACTCTGGATTGAATCCTAAAAAGTTCGAGTTCTGATTGAATTTTTCCAATAAGAAATAATGGAAAATTGGTTACCGGCCACAAAGTCACGATTCCTATCTTATACATGTGTTCATCTTTCTTCACTGTGGTGCTGGAGGGGCGGGCAGCTTGTGTGGGGAGTAAGAGTGGGGGGGTCCTGATGAGGAGAGCATCATTTTTCCAGGAATTCTAGTGATCTATGGTCCCACCCCCAGGGGATTATGGGAATGGGAGTGAGTCTCTGTCTCCGTCAGTAATATGAGCAAACCCAAATGAGGCTGCTTTAACTCCCAGCACAAGTTCTGGTGTAGTGCCAGTTTCTGTACCACACAAATTGAACTGTATTTGCTGCTGCACCCTATGCTTCACTCGTTTCAAAGGCACAAAGTGCGACCGGCCACTGGTATCTCAAAGCCCTTAACAGCCCTGCCAAGAGGTCCCTTATTAAAGCACTGCTAGGAACATGGGCCATTTACGGGGAGTGGAAAATACCAGCCAGTGAGCCCCCCCTCACTCCCCCAGACACATTGTACGCACGCACATTCACGCTCACACACTCACGGGCTTCCCAAGGGCCTTTCTGTTTCAGAAGGCTCCCTGAGCCACAGCTCGATCTGAAGCCGAAGGACCTGCCCTTACAAATTGAGGAGGCTGGTTAGACTCGCTTGCATATGAACTTGGGCTGTGCGATCAGTCTAAGCCAGAGATACCCAGCAAAGAGAAGGAGCGTCATCTCACAGCCACTGCGAGATCTTCACCTGACCAGAAAACAGATTTATACACAAGGTGGTAAGTAACCACAGAAAAGATTTAAAATGTGAAAAGATTTAAATGTGGAAATAATTATGACGACCAAGAAGTTGTTTTATATTGTACAGCAACAGGTGATTAGGTGATTTACTGTTTTAAAAGTAGTTTAAAACACATTGTACAGTCTAAATGTATATACTGTATGAGACATATTAAAGTATACATTTTTGAAAGTTAAAAGTAAATTATCAGTCATCTCCTTTATTGTCCTATTTTGCATGGTGCATTTTTCATCTTGGTGTCACTGGTTCACTGGTATTCCTATCTGTTCTTCTCCTGTAATATCACTCTATCAGCCATCACTGTCTCTTTGCCTGAAACCTGCAGCGATGCACTACATGGGTGAATTAAAAGGTTAATAAGCATTCTGCACACTTCTGAAATGAAGACGCTTCACTTAGTTCAAGTGCACATTTTTGCCTGCTGGGTTTGATGACATGTTCAGTCCAGCATCGTGAGGTCAAATGTGTCGCGATTTAATTAGTCTGCATTCTGAGGGCTGCTCTTCATAGGCATAACATTAGGGTTGTTCTTCTGTTTCACACACACAGTGTGATACCATTAAGCATTGTGCCAGGACTGTGACACTCACTAATAAACCAAAAATATGACACTTCTTTTCTCCCTGGTGAATTACGCAGAACAGCATTTGAGCACTGAACACATTTCCTTACGAAAATCAACAGCATCGATGTCATTATAAAAATCTGAGTACATTAAGAATTACTCTCTTTGTGCTATTAAATAATTATGAACATTAAAACATGCACAAATATATTTAAAATTTATGGTAACCTAATAAGTGATAGCTAGAGAAGATTATTTGCTATGATTTATTTACTATCGTTGTGGGTTTCAAGACTTTGAATAAGTGACATTTTTTTTAAATAAAAACATTATATCAGTATAATTAATATTTTTGGCACAAGGAGTTTTCTTGTTCCCCCAGATGAGCTCATTCATTAGGCTTTGTTAAGGTGTTGAATGATTTCTGGTCCTGAGCTCATATATCTTGATGCGTGTAAATATTTTTGAAATACTTTCGAGTTAGTGCTGAATAAAGACGTAATGATCTTCGCTAAATCTGGAAAGTGTCAAGGGAAGCCAAATAAAGTAAAAATCAAGAAGATTACATCAGACATTTTTTTTTTGCCTAAATGGGTACAGGTTCAGTTGACACTAACTTCAAACAAGCAAATTGGTGTTGTGAACTTTCGCAATATGAAACAGATTCACAGAACAAGAGATCCTTTTTTTGTTTGCGAATATGTGGAATGTTGTGCAATCATGCTATTTCTGCTCTATTTCCTAATAAATAACCAAAAATATCACTAAGATCTACAACCTAACAAAGGGGGACTTTAGCGCTGAACACAGTTCCAGGTGATAAGACTAACTCAGTCACACAAGTTAAAATAGATCAAAAAGGTTAAAAAGTAAAACATGTCTGTCTGCCAGTGGCCCGTCTGAGTTCAGCAGAAAACTTCTCATTATCAGCAGAGGCGATACTGTTGTTCTCTCAGCATGATGACATCATGAGGGAGTTGTAACACTGCCAGGAAGCTTCAGGCTAGGGACGTACATTCGGACTTTATTATTCTAATCGGATTCTAGCACAAACTTCAAAATGTGTGTAAAATTCCTAACACGTGCACAGTAAGACACAAGCCATTAGTGTGGATACAATCGTTTGGATAAACGTGCATATAAGCACCTACTGTAATACATAGTAACCTGTTACTGTGCAATTGTTCTGAATGAAAATACAGATCAATCTCTTTTGAGTATGTTGTTTTGGTAATGTGAAAGAAAGAAAATAAAATGAAATGAAACATCCTTAGTGTGGCATCAATCAGACCCAGCTCAGAAAGCAGCAATCACTAGCATTAAGTCACTGGGTCTGTTTTGGAAATCTGCAGAGGGCATTTCTGCTGCCCCACAGCAAATTCTGCAGTCATCGATTGGGAGGCCACTTCTCTAACAAAGGAAAATGCAGCAATCTGTCTCTGTCACAGAATTAATAATAGTACTTACCAGAAAACAACACCTGTAGCTTGGGCAGTCATCTAGTTTATTAATTGGATATCACACACAAACACACACACACACACACAGACACTCATAAACACCAGTGGCCAAAATTGTTGAAACACCTAGCATTTTTGTTGGTCTTCTGTGGGGACCGTCCATTCATTTCTAAGGGAAATACCCTAATCCCAATCACGACACCCTTAACCCAGCCCTAACTTTAACCATAAGTATCCAAACTAAATACGAGACTTTCAGCATTTTTAAGTTTTTTGATTGTATTCACAGATCTCTGTGGGGACCTGCAGCTTAGCCTTGGACTGCATGTAAGATTTGACCGCTGCTGGTTTCCCTCATGATACACAGGGTATTTTTTATTTTGATTTTCCTGGACGCTTATGTGATGACAAATTAGCCTTTTACCCTACTGACAAATATAAACAAATGTAAAAGGCAACCTCACATATGAAATATGTTTTCAGGGTGAAGGCCTCAGGTTGAAGAATGTGGTCATCCTCCACGCCGTACAGAAACCAGCGGTATGCGGATCTGAAGCAGGAGTGCAGGGTGGCGAAGACGCTGTTTGAGGACCCAGAGTTTCCAGCAACAAACCGCTCCCTCTTCTACCGGAAACCCCCCCCAGGGCGTGTCGAATGGAAGCGGCCAAAGGTGAAGCAGGGTGAAGTACCACAGTGAAGAAAGATGAACACATGTATAAGATAGCAATAATGATTTCCTTTATTATGTACAACATAAGATTGTTATTATATTTACATGTATATATGTCCCCCTCCCAAGTCTTGTGTGTTTCAGTTGCTGTTTCTGTACACAATTCTACCTGATTTACTTGTTTCCTGGTTGTTTCTATTACACTCTATTCTCTGCTCTGGTTAACCTTCCTCTGGTGTTGGGGTCGGCACTGACCCGTTTTTAAGTTTAAAATGCATAAAATTTGTGGACTTGCATCAAGGCTTTTTGACTTTGTCAGGAACCTCCATTTATATATAAAATATGGCCAAGATTATAGCAGCTCTGGTGTTGGGGTCGGCACCGACCCCTGTTTAAGCTACTCTAGCCTAGGACTGACCTTGGATTTCTTGGTTATTTTCCTCCTAAAGGCAAACTATTTGTCCCAGATGTGTACAATTCAGTCCTGGCATGTGTACCAGACTTGGCTGATGAAGGACAGCAGCTAACAGCTGCACTTGAAAGAAATGTGGGAGTGGTGTTACCCGTAGGGTGCATTGTGTCGTGTCGTGCGCAGAACATCATACCTTACCAGCATGATTACAATGGAAGTGACACACTCTGTTTGAAACATGATGGGATTTTACACAGGACCTTGTTAGTAAGTTCCTTTGTGATATATGCTCACGCTCTGCATCCCTTGACAGATTTCTGGTGGCTTGTTTTTTACGAAGAGTTATAGATAAGCAACATCTGGGTGATGCCTCTTCAGATTGCTGGTGATCTGCTCGACTGTCACGAAAGCCACACCGGATGCGATTCTAAAAATGAAGACCCCTGACTGCTTTTAGATGTTTGCGGTTATTAGTGTATGTGACGCATGTCACCTTTAAATCACCTTCACTTTTCAGGGATAAATACTTATTCTGAAATAACGAGATACGCTAAACAGAGACAGAGGTCATTCACCAGTACTTGAGTTGTCTGGTGAAATGGCGTAAGTGAGCAAGTGTACCCCAAGTACCCCAACCCCCCATTAAATTTTGGACTAAGTGAACAGATAATCAAACAGACATTTCAACTCTATAAAGGGACCTCAATCATGATGAATACGAGAGATGAAAGATTTGAACGGAATGCGGTTTCACCTCCTGAGTTTACGCTGCCTCCCTGTGACTCCCTGTTAGCTGGAGAAACCCCTTATCTATATTATTAATAATTAATAACTGATAGTCTCCTGACTTCTCCCCCTATCAAAACATTCATGCCGTCCCCCCACCTGACAATAAGCAAACCTATTTTTAGTTTTATGATTCTCCATTTTTCCTCATTAAGGATCAAGATTTGTACTTTATATTTATACAGACAAGGTCACAAGGTCTTAGGAAATAAGACAGTATCTGAATACTTCACAATGAGGTCATACTCTTAGAACTGTAAGCCTTGCAAATAAGTGACTTTCTTAAGTGAAAAAGGCACATATTTCCCGAAGGACTGACTTTGCGGGAAGGTTAATGGACTCCTCCTGCAATTCATGTTTAAAATGTCCTGCCAATAACCGTGTTTGGTAGTGACTATAGAGGACAGATTATGGCCTGCTGGTGAGAAAAGAATCTGTCCAGGCCTCGCCTTTATTTCCTACTGAGAAGGAGACTTCTCCGGGGACACAGAGATCTGGCATACTTACCGTACGTGTCAGACTGATTCACTTGACCCCAGACAGGAAGGTCTCATTGCCCTGGACGCTCAGGCACTGCTTATGTAAATGTAACACAAGTTCAGATTAAGAGAGACAGCTTGCTGCTGTAACCACCTGACATGCATTCAGCTAAAAGATGTTCACCATCCAGACAAAGCCTGACCTACGCTCACCTTGCACAAAGCTTTGACTGAAGTCGATTGAAGTTCCGCTGCGAGTTCGAAGTAAACACTTCATCGAAACTTTGTGTCACTTTGTAAAAAATGTTTACAGTGAAATTTATAACCAGTACTTATAAAAAGTGCCTAAAATGCTTTATATTTGCATACGTTTTTATGCCTCTTGACCAATATTTTTTAAAAGGTCTTTTAGAGGAAATATTGACAACATTCTCCTTGCATTTGTGTTAGTGCTCTTCGCTTAGGCGAGTTTATTAAAGTATTACAGTATGTCTAGATATGCTGGCCTGTGGTTCTCTAACGATCACCTTCTCCATTCACCACAGGAGATCTGTGACGACCCTCGCCTTTTTGTCGAGGGAATCAGTGCCCATGACCTTAACCAGGGCAAACTGGGAAACTGCTGGTTTGTGGCAGCCTGCTCCTGCCTGGCTCTCCGACCAGACCTATGGAAGAAGGTAAGTCTGACAGCCACTGAGCCTGTATGGCGTGAACACACCCGTAAGCAGTGGCTCTCAACAAAGGGCCAGTGAAGACTTTCTGTTTTCTCACTTTTAGCGCAAATAAAAATGACCTTATCTATGTTTAAAATAAATTGGACCCTTAGGTGGTTCGAGACCCTATGCAGGAAGGCTGCAGCCCAGGGGCGTAGATTGGGGTTTGGACTGTAGGGACATGTGAGGGAGTAGAATGTATCTCAATATATATATATCTATATATCTATCTATCTATCTATCTAT
>JAODLC010000002.1:2333503-2349381 GCA_026781145.1 Hippopotamyrus pictus
AGAATTCTTTGTAAAACTTCACAGCTGACATTTCGCGGTATTCAGCTGGACCAAAATATATATCGGTTAGCCTGTTTTCTTATATATACTGTATATCTGTATATATGTCTCTTTTTGAGAGTAGCTTAACGGGCATTTTGATAAGGGGATACCATTTTCACGCCATCTAGTGGCTAGCATTAGCGCATGTCTGAGAGAGCGCGGTAGCAGAGGGAGGGAAGCAGAGGTTTCCCTGCTGGTGGACCACCCGTAAGGGACCTATCTGCCTGCAAGCCTGCCCCCTGCTGGTCTAAAACAGGCAGCGCGCATAAGAGCAGCTGGCAGATGTCTCACTGGTTATCGACGGGAAAATGTTCTCCATCTTCTCGGACGTGAACCATCAGCCACCATGTGTTGTAAAAATTCTGTATTTTGGACGGTGAATTTTTTTTCTTGAAATTTATAGCCAGTTCACGCAAGAAGTGATGAAAAAAAACCCAATCATTTGACATAAGGACCAATAGCATTCCATAGCTAACCAATGCGTTACTTCACCATTAAATTGCACAGTTCTTGAGGGTGTTTTCTTTTTTTCTCTTTTTCCTAATACTGCAGTTTAGTTCCAAAGAAATATCTACGGAAAGGCCCGGAAGGAAATTAAGACGTGAAAATTAAAACGCGACTCCAGTGCCAGCTCACGTTTCCAATATCAGGTACAGTCACAAACAGGTACACACGATCACTGGCACGACCCGTAAATTCGTCACATTTTTTTCAAACACGCACATCTTGACTGTCCCACCTTAACGTCTGCAACAGGAAGCTACCCAGACAGAAAATCGTAACCTAAGTCGAGAAAAGAAATCTGTAAAAATAGCACCCCTTTAATAAGGTATATAAATATCTGACAGACCAACAGCTGAATACACTTAGCGTACGTACAAAACGCGGGTTTTCTTTACGTCTCTCTCCCCAGTTGGTACAAATGGCTTGATATAATTTGGAATTCCTGCAGTAGATTAAATATGTTTTCTTCAGAACAAAAAAAGATCCTTTGTCTTTTAGACAGATCAACAGGAACTCTTCCCCTTAGATGCGTAAAGGTTTTTTTTTTTTTTTTTTTGAGATGTTAGGAGTTTGACACAAAATGCTATAAAATCACCAACGTACTGATGGCTGGAGCTGTAATTGGAAACCGTCCTTTTATCGGAATAACACCCTGAAGTCACAGACAGAGCTATGGCACCCCACTTTCCCATGCGAATTAACCCATAACACTGTGGAAAATGGTCACGTGATCATGCTGGAGTAAGATTCAATGAAGCCGGCCGACGTAGGAGGTAAAGTGGAACCAAAACCGGGGCTGAATGGGCTAGAGGATGCGAGTCACAGATGCGAGTCACAGTTTACTGTATACGGGCAGACACATCCCTGCCTCTTTTCTTTCTGAATCCAGAAGAGGAGCAAGTCCAAACAGCCTGGCCCCCCCGCCCCCCCCCAGGTGCGTCCGGATGGCTTCTGTAAAAGCTGGGCTCCGTGGCCAGGCCTTCCAGTCTCCGGGCAGACGCAGGAGTTCCACAAAACGGTAGCCTCCCTTTTCCGTGAGTTCGCCCATGACTTTCTGTCTGACTCTGGGAGCCGGTGTCCTGCCGGGGCAGCGTGCCAACACCAAACGAGTCTCGGTCAGGGGATATGAAGAAGTCTGGTGCGTGTTCAGGCGGGCTCCTCACGTAGGCCCGCCCCGGCGGCCAAGACTTAGCGACCGCTGTTCTTTATGGCCTCCTTCGCAGCTATGATCAGGGGCGTCAAGCTAGAGAGAGGTTTGGCTAACTTCAGGAATGGATGCTGGGGGAAGAGCGATTAGCAGAGTCACGTCATCCCATGGTTTTTCAAAATAATGCACTGATTTAAGCAAATAACTGGAGAAGATACTATTCCAAAGTATTACGGAAAAATGCAGGGAGAAAAACAGGAAATGATCAGCTTTTTAAAAAAAAATAAAAAATGTAACTCTTTTTAACTATTTTCTAATATTCCAAGAATGATGTAATTATGCATATATATCCAGCACGGAGGACCAGACTCAGATGACAAGCCTTCACTGCTCCTGGCTGATAACTGTAGAATGTACAAAAGTGATGCCCGCAGTTTGGATTAAACCGGTGACAAGGTGACAAAGCTTTCGCAACGTTGCGTCAGCTACACCCTGCCTGAGATCTGAGCTCAAAAGCTGCAGCTGGGGGTTTTTTTTGGCTTGAAGCTCAGGTTTTGTTCTAGATCAGGGGTAGAGAACCTGATCCACGGAGAGCCGGCGTGGATGCGGGTTATTGGCATGGCCTCTCAATCAGCCAATAATAAAGCAGGGGTTCTCAGCTCCAGTCATGGGGACCCACTGTGATTGGCTGATTGAGAGGCCATCCCAACAACCAGCACCCACACTGACTCTCCATGGAACAGGTTCCCCACCCCTGTTCTAGATCTACATGAAGAAATGCAGCTACAGATGACTTAGTCAGGACAGGTCAGGCTGTGGAAAGACCAACCAAAGATATTTCCAGTGGAGTTCAGCTGCTGTACTTCATATGAAAGTACCAGATTGGCTTTGCTATCAATAAATTACTAGTATGGAAGTAGATGAGGTTTAAAGGAAATTTCAGGGCTCTGTCACTAGGATCATCCTGAGAGCTGAATACTGCCAGACTGTCACCACTTGTTTACATTATTTCTGAATGGGGAAACTACGCCTTCTACTTCAACACCAATATCAACGGTGTTGGGGAAGTTACTCACAAAGGTAATTCATTACAGACAGAGGTGGAAAGTTCAGGTCCGGAAAGTACGAATCGAGGCCAAGGTTTTGTTTCAACCAGTTGAGTACTCTGTCACTGTGACTCTTTACATTGGTTGGTTGAAACAAAACCTCGGTCTGGATTTGTACTTTCCAAACCTTTTGTGAGTAACTTACTGAACACCGAATCAGATGAACCTTTTACAGAAAGACTGCTAGCTGATTATACAGAGGATGCAATACACCGGAGATACCTGCAGAAGCTCCTTAGCAGAGCCTCTCCTGTCTACGTCCATCTCCAGGCATTCACTGAGGAACTCCCTGAAGACGGTAGAGAGTCGCTCGGGGTTCTGGAGCTCAGGAGTCCCGTTTGTAGCGATCAGGTATAGGGCCTGAACGGAGACACGGGCAAGGTCAAACTCACATGCATACCGCAGCCAACCGAGCCAAATTAGGACTGACCAAGTGACCAAGGACAAGTGCAAGACAGTTACAGGAATGAGAGATATATGAATACGACTGAGAAGCGCACATCAGAGACACGACCCAAATATCAAGAGAGTCATAACTAAGATTCAGAGAGATAAACAAGAAAAAGGTCATCCACTAGTGCCAAAAGAAACCACTTCAAAGGAAGAGTCAAGACAGCATGCATCAACACCCCAAGTGCACTTTCAGACTGTTTCACGTCTTACTCTCTAGGATATGTGTAAGACACTGAGAAGACAGCTCCACAGGGAGGGTTTAAATGCCAAGGAGATTAGATGCGAGCGGTTTATGAGGTCTGTCTGTTAATGCCAGAGAAGCTCAGCTCCTGTGCCCTTGAGGGAACTGCCTAGTCCAAACTGCTCTGGTAAAACGTCCAGCTAGATGAATAAAGATGCACCGAAGCAACAAGAACAAGCTAATAATCTGAATAATAATTTCCGCCCCATCAACATTTGTGCTGATGATGGTACCCAGCTGGTCTCCATTTCAGATGTAATCACCTGGCACACAGAGAGAAGGCACTTGAGAGCCGAATAGAAGGACACCCCCTCCGTAAAAAAACAGGTAATTACTGCAGGAAGGGGGCCTTTTTTTGGTTGGTTGAGGTGCTTCACTTCCAATTTCCACAGTTTTGTCTATTTAAAGGGACAGGACCCATTTTTGCACTGAACTATCTGTAATAACATCATTGGCATCTCTTGCCACACGTCTCCTGTTTGTGTATTCCTTCTCTTCAATGATCAATTGTCCCAGATACAACCACACGTCTGTTGACATCTGAGTGTTTATCTTCATCAAACAGCAGGACTCGTGCCAGAGGAAATTTTCCTTCACCACTCAGTGCATTAACTACATTTTACACTTCCAGCACCTCTGGGCCATTGGGAGTGATCTGTCACACCGTCCATGCCGAGTGACACGTCTGTCACACCACCTGCCTCTTCATTAAATCACACACTTTCACCATATCTCAAGCGCAGTTATGGTACCGCTCTACAGACACAAGTAATTCTGAAAGAGAATTCACTCCCGACCAGTACCACGGTCAGGAATATTCTGAGGAATATTCACGGTCAGGAAGATTCTGTGACATGAAAATGGGTTTTCTATTCAGAAATACTTTACCATCAGCTAAATAAAATACAACATAATATGGCATAAAAAGCAACTGCTTAGTATAAATAAATCAAATAAAGTGCATTGCAGATCAGAGTACTCTGCATTTCAACACTTTATTACCACCACAAATTTGCTATTTGTTTTGTGATACAAAGTTCCATGATATTTATTGTTCAGTGTGATTTACTTTCCTGCACATTTTTCTGCATTGTTTATTGTCTAATGCTGCTATTGTTATTCTTTAATGTACTACTAACTGGTGTTCTGTTGGACGCCTGTAAGTATCTCCATCCACCCATCAGATAACTGCTTAATCCTAACTGGGGTGACGGGAGGGACCAGAGCCTATCCCACACACTCACACTCATGCACACACTCACACACACACTCACACACTCACACGCACACACACGCACACACACTCATGCACACACTCACACGCTCACACACACACTCACACTCACACGCACAGTGACGGGGCCAACTTAGAACCGCCAATCAACATATCCTGCACACTTTTGGACCGTGGGAGGAAACCGGAGTCCCCGACGGAAACCCACGCGAACACGGGGAGAGCGTGCGAACTCCACACAGGAAGCTCCTACACCTGACCTGGGGACGGAACCCAGGAACTTCTTGCTGTGAGGCAGCAGCACTAACCACTGCGCCACCGTGCCGCCCAGTAAGTATCTCATTGTACACAATTAAAATGACGACAAACTGTTAAACACCACCTGCTGATTCAAGTGTGAGTTGTACTTTTGTGAGCATGCTCAGTGGAGCATTCCAGATGCCTAGGAGCACCTACCCTGAGAGGATTCTCATTGAGATATGGCGGCTCTCCTTCCACCATCTCAATAGCCATGATGCCCAGGGACCAGATGTCCACCTTGGGGCCGTAGGCCTTGCGGGTGACGACCTCGGGCGCCATCCAGTAGGGCGTGCCCACCATGGTGCTGCGCTTGTTCTGCTCGGGGGTGATCTGGGCGCAGAAGCCGAAGTCGGCTGCACGGGGAGGGAATGGAGACGCGCTCAAACGATTGAGACAAACGCCACTTCAGGATACACCGAGAAATGGCGTAACAAAGGAGCCCAACGTCAATGCAAAAAGCTAGCAAGGGCGGCAGTGAGTTAATTACGCAATCTCATGTAGCTCTACAAGTAGAGCGCCATGCTAACAACACAAAGGTTCAAATCCCAGGCAGGATACGTACATTTTAACCCTCTACTTTAAGTCGCTTTGGATGAAAGCATCAAATAAACAGATAAATGCAAATGTATATCCGTAATACAAAGAGACACAAGAGGTCTGAATGCAAGCAAAGTGACAGGAGGACAGCTGCAGTCTGCATGCTGACGTACTCAGTTTGACAGAGCCATCCATGCCCAGAAGGATGTTGTCACTCTTGATATCTCTGTGGATGACCTGGTTGGAATGCAGGAAGTCCAGCGCCTGTAGACACTACAGAGAGAGCAAACAAAAAATGGGAAATTTGAGGCTATTTAGCAAAACACACATAAAAAAATAGATGTAGGCAGGTATGTGAAGTATACAGAAAAACACCAAATGTGATGGATAATTCCCTTCTGATCTGCGCTAGGATGACGAGCAGATGATTGGCGCTCACCTCTCGGCAGACAGAAGCAATCTGGCCCTCATCCATACAGGTCTCGGTTACCACGTCAGTCAAGGACCCCCCAGCCAGGTACTCCATCACCACCCAGAGCTCATCTCCCACCAGATAGCTGATGAGAAAGGCGGGGGGGGGGGGCAGGGGTCTGATTAAAACATCCAGACAGTCACTTACACAGACATTCCTGAGACGATCCTGCTGTCATCCGGCAGGTAGCAGGGGGGGTGTTTCTCATTAGCGCAAAGAATCACAGCAAAAACATAAAAATACCACACGCTGGAAAACATTAAAATAGCAGATGTTCCTAAAAAGGGGTTTAAACTGAACTGAGGTTACACAAACTGGAACAAAACCAATATATATTCAACATCCCAAACCTGAAATCCAATCCAGTGACCCTGGTGTGAACCAAATTAAGAACTATTAATGTGAAAAACCTTGAAAACGTATGCCTCCTGCCTTTCAGAGGATACCTAGCCTGGCTTATTTGAATGTTTTTGTTACCATAGTTACTGATAGGCTAATGTCCCAGAAAATGGGCATTTCTGTCCATGCTTGAGTTGGGATTGAGGAGCCAAACCTGTCTAGGTAGTTGACAATGTTGGAGTTCTTATTTTCCCTCATCACCAGGATCTCGTTGATGATCAGCTCCTTCTTGGGCTGCTGCTGTAGGTTCATCTGCTTGACTGCCACCTGAGAGAGAGAGAGAGAGCAAGAGCGAGAGAAGGAGGGAGAGAGAGAGAGAGAGAGAGAAGTGGGAGAAAGGAGCTCAGTCATAATGTTTCAGTGGAGCTGGGAAAAAATTTTGTGTATGCTAAGTATGCTAAATTTGAACGTATGCTAAAACAGGAAGTGGCAGACGCACACAGGAGGATTGCCGCTCACTCTTGGGAATACTTCACCCCTCCACTTCCAACTTCCCACATTCTACATTCACACATTTAGACTTTAATGTTTTCCAGGTTTTGTTTTAAACTTAAGGCGGTGATAGTGGTTCTAAAAAGAGAAGGGCTTTTGCAGACTGTGGTAAAAAAGCCTTTTACTGTTCAGTAATAGGCACAGTTTGGTTTGTACTTTGTTATGTGTAAGGTAGCTGCACTATGCACTACTAAGAATACATTGCTTGCACTTGGTTTTTACACTATGCACTGTGTCTGCACTATGCACTAATAACAATGCTGTTTTCATTTTGTTTCTGCATTAAGCGTTTGCACCTGTGCACTTTATGTGCCTCGCTGCTGTATACAAAAGAATTTCCTCCCAGGATCAATAAATTATATCTTATCACATATAAAAAATGTTTACTCAGTTAATCTGCTAGAAAACGTCCCTCTAAACAGTAAATACAGTTTAAAAAAAAAATCGTTGCTAAAAAATAAGTTATTGTGTTGCAATTATGTTATTAAAAATAATCATTCGGTCTGCCACTGCATTAGTGAATCAGTTTTACTTAAATAAAGTGACAGTTTAGTGACATCTATAGCAAAGCTCTTATTTTAGTGACAGACAGAGCAGCAGTGATGTGCAGCATGAGGGCTGTGCTGACTGCACGGACCCGCGGTAACCTGTCCGAGATCGCCAGCTCTAAATCCTCACCCCTCACAAGCTTCTGCGTTGGAGATCGCAACGCTTCACCTTTCAATTTACTTTTCGTTTTATCTGTAAAGCCTGCTGAAACTCAACTAGAATTGAATAATCTATTCCCCACAAGGCAATCGGATCACAGTCAAGCTAAAATCTCAAGCGAGCAAAAGCAAAAAATCACAATTTTCTGGTTCGTGCTTTTCTACAATTCAGGGCTAATGTCTGCTTCAGGATCAGTGGCTGCAGTTAAACACCGTCTTACATAATATATAGAAGCGCTGAGACTTAACAGCTCTGACTACTTGACAGCTGTGTGCTGCTTATGTATTATATCTGCCTCTGCCTCACTCATACCTCACTTTGAGCAAGTGTGTCTGCCAAACAAATGTCAAACATAAGTGATAATATACTGCATATCTGCTTAGTACATAAACGCTAACGACATCATAACCAAGGATGCCAATATGTCCTCAGTGACGCTTGTTCCGCTGGATGTCTTTTGCGTATGCAATGACCTCCTCCAAGACCCTGAATAGGACAAGTGGTTACGGAAAATCGATGGATGGATTGATGGATGGATAGATGGATGGAAGGATTGATGGATGGCTAGATGGATGGATGGAGTTACCTCCTGTCCAGTGGCGACATCGATGGCTGTGTACACGACCCCAGATGCTCTGCGAGAAAATAACGTACAAACACATGTTTAATTCTTACAAAGACAGGACAAATATATACATCAAGAAAGACCACGGAAAAGATGTTAGGAATTTAAGTACTAGGTATTATGTTGTTTTTCAACAGATATGTGATTTCAACTGATAACGTCCAACAAAATTCATTTAATGAAAGTCTCCTGAACAATCTGGGTTGGCTTAAAGGCGTAAGGATGCATTCCCCAAAAGAAGTACAGTACCAGTTAAAAGTTTGGACACGGCAAGCTGCTTACAAACGAGAACGATAGTGTCGCATCACATGACCTGGTCACCTGACCTAAAGACTGTAGAAATAGTTTTGGAGGAGTTTGACCAGAGAGTGAAGGAAAAGTGACCAAAAAGAGCTCGGCACATATGTGAGAACTTCTTCAGAACAGCTGGAGAAACAATGCAGGAGGCCAGCTCATGGAACTGGCATAGAAGAGGAAGGAGGGTCAGCCAGTCCATGGAGCAACTGGGTTAAAGGGTCTTGCTCAAGGACCCAATGGTGGGATCACTCTGCCGACCATGGGATTTGAACCTGCAACCTTCTGTGTTCTCATCCACATAGCTGCTCCCCCACCCAAAAAAATACATTTTTTTGTTTAATACTTCTTTGGTCAGTACATAATTCTATGTATTGATTTTTATAGTTCTGACGTCTTTATAATTATCCTAAAATGTAGACAATCCTGCAAATAAACGTTTCCATCGGTAAGCGTATCCAAACTTTTGGCTGGCGCTATATGCCAAACTTCTGTCATCTGACGACCTGATGACCGCGACTGGGGGGGGAAGATGAATGGAATAAGACCCCAAGGTCACTAGATGGCAGTGTTGTTCACTACATCAGACAGCCTTGATCAAAGGAATCTTTTTCCTGTTTATACAATAAATACCCAGTATCTGATGTTTTTTGTATTGTCTTCCATCACCATGCCCAGTCTGTGACGTATGTGTGGCTGGATTATATATTTCCAGTAAATCAATGATCAAAGCACTTGCTGGGATTGAGTTTTGCTCCAGCGTGCCATAAATCACCAGCATGGCACATCAGACTGCGCCATTTCCACGACGACCCGCCTCATCACCAGGAACACGGATCTCTCAATCCGCCGTTAACTGACCTTCCCAGCTCATCCTCCGTAACTGCTGTCATAGGGCATCCTGCCAGGAGAAATGCGGCGACCTTCCAGATGCGTATTACGTTTTTGGCTGATAAATTATGTATGTATATTGATGTATATTGTGTTTGGGGGTTGTAGGGGTCTCTCAGGGCAGAAGGCCAGGGTACACCCAGAACGGGACGCTGGTCCATTTCAGGCACGTGCATTTACGGAACTCCAATTATATGGAGCAAACCTCCAGGATGTGGAAAGGACATACAAACTACACACACAGATCAGGTGTGGCATTCGAAAGTTCCCCTGCCAACATTCCTGCGACACCAGCCAGCCGGGAAGGCGGCAATGCTTACAGCTGCAAGCTGACCTACAAACCCATCCTGGCTAACCCCCCCCAACCCCCACTCCGCCGAACAGCTCAGCATCACGCCACACCAAGGGAAGACCTCAATTACATCTGCTAGGTCAGCCGTGTTCACCAGCAGCGGCTTCTCAATCTCTTAGCTATGTCCAGCAGAACACTCCAAACAAAAGCAGTTCCTCACCCTCCCACACGGCCAAAAAATACACGCTACTTGCTGCCTATATCCAATTACATTACTCATATAAACTCTGTAATACCTGCTTATCATGATTCAGGCTTATCGTGGTTTTTCACTGCTCTATTTAAGCTGGTACTCACTTTTAATCCTACATCCATATTCTACATCCATATCAAAATTCTACATCCTGTAATTATACAGCCTCCTTTCCTTTTAGCATTGCTTTTGCTAATAGACTTAAACTAGCCAACTGTATCCAGGTCACTCTGAAAGCACCAAATAAAGAAAGAAATAAAACGCTGTCCTGAATTAAGAATTACTGCCACTATCTGAGACAGATCCTGATATGTTCATGTACTTGATTAAGAGATGTCATTCCCCGCAGCGGTCAAACAATCCCTGAGCAGCTAGGTTGCCTGGATGTTAAAGGTCATACTCAAGGACTCAGTGGTGAAATGACCGCTGCCCCCAGGAATTGAAACAGTGACTTTTCCATCACAGGTACTGCATCCTAACCCACTGAACCACATCATATATAAAATGGCACGTAACATACATCATACATTTTATTACGATTATTTGTTATCTCAAGCAGCTGCCTCGCAGGCGCACGAACGATCGATGATGCTTTTCCCTCGGCCTCACAAATCGAGACGAGTCGCGCATTACATGCGAGGCGGCTGCAGATCCAATGATTCCGCGCGGTCAACGTCGAATCCGTGAGGCGGAGCTGGCAAAACTGAACGCAGAGTGGAGTCTCACAGTGGTCGGATTTATCGCTTTATGCTCGAACGAAGGCCCCGATACTGTCAGCTCCCTCCGTCACCTCGCTAACCGTAGCGGTAGCTTAGCGCTTGCATTTTGTCGCGCGTCGGCGGACACTGACGTACCCTTGTCCTATTTTCTCGAAACGTGTGTATTTCTTCTTCGGATCTCCCACACTCACGATGGTCCCTGAAAGAGGAACAAAAGACAGCAGTAGTTACCCGGGCCACCCCTGCGCAGTGGGAGCAGAGACCCTGTACTGGGCAGGTTAACATCCCAGGCCTGGAGAATGCCACAAATGACGTCATTTGGACTCTAAAGCTGTTTGCTTACTAGCAAAAAAGAAAAAAACAGAAATAAAAAAAAAAACGACTAGGCATGAGGAGTACTTGGATAGTTCATGCATGCAGAGGCAATTCTTGTCTAAAAAGGGGCCAAGCTTATTACTAGCCAATGATGTGTTTTGAATCACTGAGTGACAGGGGAGAAGGCACTCTGGGGGCCAATCAGCTTTCAGCTGCGGCCAATGCCCCTATGGCTCCGCCCCTACATGACAACCCTGAATGCATGAGACTTAAAAAGTGCAAAAATACAAAATTATTTCAGTTTAGCATTTATTATTTGTATATATTGCTGATTTTCCACAGCCAGCTTCATGCAAGGGGGTGAAGTGACAGGAACATATAGGTGGGAGAGAAGCAGAGATCATCGACGGTCAGGGGCACGAGGCTCACTCAGTCGCTCCAGGATCTCCTCGTCTGTCATCTTGGATTTCTTCTTCTGCCGATCCGTCTGGCGGTAGAGGCTGCTGGCGGTGGTCTTGGGGGGTGTGGACTCCGGCGAGATGACTACCTCTTTCACGGGGGCCGGGGGGGCTGGTGGCTCCATGACAGAGCGCGTGTAGATCTGTGGGGGGAGCAGGGCCGGTCACTGTTGGTTAGCCTGGCCATTAAATGCTGACTGGATTCGTCATCCCTGATCTATAGACATAACGCGAGTAGGATCAATCGGTGCACTAATCAGGGAGGCTGGGAAAACATTACTCAAACACAAAACACAATCACTGTGGGAAATGCTCGTTTGCTATCGCTATGAGATTTCGACTCACGGCAGTTTCGCTTGCACAAAAATGTTCTGAGGGCAGAATGAAAAATAAATGGTTCAGTGAGATAACCAATCAGACGGTAGAGGAGGTGGGTCCGAACAACTACAGGAGGCTGGATGAAGACATCTGATTGGTTGGTCCCACCTCTTCTAGTTACTTGGACCTACCTCCACTATAATCTGATTGGTCATTTCTCTGAACCACTCATTTTTCGTTCTACCCTCAGAATGTTTTTGTGTAAGTAAAACTCCCACGAGCAAGCTTTTTAGCTTGAATTCGCAAAAGCAAAAGCAGGCAGCATCAGTGTAAGGTATGACGGTGGCTCAGTAGGCAGCACTGTTGCCTCAGACCTCCAGGGTTTGGGGTTCAAACCACTGTTCTGTGTGTGGAATTTGTAACGTCTCCATATGTTTTGTTGTTTGCTCGCAGTGAGTTGACATCTGTAAACCTGACCATGGCATATGTGGGATTTGCGAGAAACTAACATCCCACCCAGGGTTTCCCTCCCCTACACAGCCTAAAACAGCCACCCACCCTGGAAAATCTGTAATGACTACACAGTAGGGAGATGGATGGAGGCATATTACCAGAAGGCACTGAAGAGACAAACAGGACGAGGTCACGCCCTCTTCCAACATTTCATCACTGACTGCAGTGCTAACCCTTGCTGTACCTGCTGAATCACCCTAACTCCCTGATTACAGAAATGATAGCTGCTTTCACATTTATAGTTCAAAAACATGTAAAATGTCATTGCACTGCATTATAAAATCAGGAAAGGGAGGTAACAAAAAAAAAAAGCCGTCCATTAAAATATCAGCAGCAATAACCCAATTTTCCAGCCTTCAACCCTGTCTCCGTATCAGCATAATCGAGAGCGAACTTGAAGCACGGAAATTGGCTCACGTTATGTTTATCACGTAAATCCTCACACACAGAATGTGTTACTGCCGCTGTCCTGTAATGGCCACAGTTCACATATAAGCGGTACTGGGATGGTGAGTTAATTCTCAAGCTGCACAGAAGTTGTTTTTCCTGTAGCTGGTCCCAGTCGGAGTTTTCGGCCTATTCTGCTGTGACAGGAATCCCTGCCAATCACAGTAAATCTTCCTCAGTGGCTCATTAGAACAAGCATTAGCTGGCACATTATTAGCATTTTTACAGACTGCACAGGTTATTAGTGGTCTGTTAGCTTTTTTTTTTTTAACACTCCCTCTCAGAACGTTTCAGAAGCTGATGAACACACGCGATACATTTGCAGGGTTGGAAACGGGGGGAGTTATCCGTACCGACTTGGTGTGCTCCGGTCGGGGCGCGATGGCCGGGGGTGGCTCATCATCATCGTCATCTTCCTCATCCTCCTCTTCTTCCTCCTCCTCTTCCTCCTCCTCCTCAGACACCGGGGGAGCCAGCGGGGGCTCGGACACCGGCTTTGTTCCCTGCGCGAGAAGAGGGGCGGTGATGACACGCGCTCAGCCCCGCCTCCTGAGTGGTCAGGTGACTCTGCCGTCCGCGGGGCCGCGCCCTGTTGTAAGAGCATGCCCTGGTCACCACGGTGACTCCGAAGCACAGAAAGCGGGAACTGGAAAAGCGCTGGCAGCCTGGGACACGGGAAAATGCCAACATTGAAGTCCTAGGAAACATACTACTCACCTTGACCTGCTCACATCTCCATGGTAACCAAGAACTCCTTTCAACACACAGCTTTGCACCTGTTTACAGCCAAAAATGACTTCAAGCACGAGACGCTGAGCTAAAAACTAAAATACAGTGACTCCTAATACAGTAACCCCTTCACATTCGCACATTCGACATTCACAGTTTTTGTTATTCACGAGTTAGCTGTGACCAGCTAAACCAGAACATTTTTTTAGCTCGCCGAATGATTGCAGTAACGTGCAGATGACGCGTAAGCCAAACATAATACAGAGAATTATTTGGATCACATAAAATCATATAATATCTAAATACTGATAATACATAACATTTGATAGTACAAGCCCACACTACACACTAAAGATTAAAAGTCTCGGCTTGGGCACACGTCAGCCTCACTCATGTTAGCTGTCTTTGTGACTAGAATCTCACGTTTCTCACAGTAACTTTTAAAAATCTCAGTGCCGTTAATTTTGCATATTTAATAATGAGTCCAAAAAGTAGTATTCCCAGTGTTTAGTCGCTTTGTACATACAGGGGCATAACTTTATATAACGTACAAACAACCTACAGTAAAAGGTATTGATAGGAAATGACAAAGTAATAAGACATGCATAGTGTACAGTACAGTACCGTTTAAGCAGAAATTTGATTGCTGTAACAGAAATTTATCGTTCAGGCTAGCAGAGTGTTAAGGGTTAAAGTTAGATGAACCCAAATTTTATTCGCAAATTTTCACATTTGAGGGGATTTTCGACCCCGAACCCTAATGAATATCAAGGGGTTACTGTATATCCAATACAGGAAGTAGGTTCTGGAATCGTAAGGCCAAATCAAAATACAAAATTATTAATGTTAATGTTACATTTTATTAACTAATGTTTATTAATGTTATCTTGTAATCTTACTGTTATTCATGGGAGATACGTGAGCCTTAGAATCGGAACGGAATTTTGAAAAGCCAGCTACTTTAAAAATGTATCACAAAACCAGCACCGGTAAACTTCAAACCACATTCAAGAGTCGTTTATTTCACGTTAAATGAATATGATTTAATCTCATTGGATTTCACTTATTTAGTCAAAATATACTTCATTACAGAATGAACAATTACATTATTTCTGGACCCATGAACTAGCTGTTAAATGATTACAGTTCTCTCTGCGTGCATAATGGTGAAACTAACCTTCTCGAATGTAACGTTGCACACTCAGACACATTACAGGCCTTGGATAGACGCACCCAGCACTAAGTAACTGAAAATGTCAGTTATGATAAATGTCTTTGGCGAGAAAAACACTGAAATCAGACATCTTATGGTGAACACATCTGGAGAGCCCTAGGGAACAAACTGGATCCCTGGCCTAGCTACTACTTTCCTATCACGCATGGTCACCAGGCTGTCCTGTTGGATGACCCAAAGCTCTCAACCTCTCCCACCATCTTACCTTGAGAGTGTAAAGGAAATTGAGGGTCATTAGAGGCCTCGCGGTGATCCTCCTGCTATATGTTTTAGGCACCCAAGTACAACTGTTCAGACATTTTGGTTTTAAGGTGGAATAACTTTTAAGGTGGAAGAGCTGCATTCTACTGAAGCAAAGCTGCAGAGGGAGGGCAGGGTGGGGGGGAGTGGGGTGGCAGTGGGCAGCAGCCAGCGGCACAGGGGCGCAAGACCTGCTGAAGCAGCTTAAGCCACACACGGTCTTCCAAGGGCACCAGCCGGGAGCTGAACGCACAAACCCAGGGCCCAGTCTGCGAAAGGCTTGGAGCATGGGCTCCTGGGGGCTGCGTGTGGGGTCAGATCGGGAAACATGCCCAGTAAGACCGGCTGGGTGGAGAGGAAAGCCCAGAGCCGACAGGCCCGTGGCCAGACAGGCCCTCCAAATGATGCAGGCTGGGACTGAAACCTCCAATCAGCTACATCCAATGAATTCACTCTTCATTTCCTCCACATCCAGGGTACGTAAAAAAAAAATAAAAAATAAAAAAAATAAACTCTTACACATCAGGGACAGCGGACCTTGTTGTGCAAACTTACTTGAAGAGATGCCAAATATTTTAATTAAGTTGTAGGGAATTTTTTCTATAAAGATGGCACTATTAATTACGCTACTAGCCAGCTTTTTGTACCCTCGATTTGCCATAACTAGCAGCAGCAGGTATTTAGAAAGAAAACAGCATCAAGACATTTGCTCTCTACAGATAGTAGACAAAGGCTGAGAATCAAAAATGAGAACCATACAGCATGTAACAGTGACACAGGACATCCAGACAGTGACTCTGCCAGAATTCTCAGATCTGACGTCAGCCAGCATGCAATAAGGATGTGCGCACGCGCTCTCTCTCTCTCTCTCTCTCTCTCTCTCTCTCTCTCTCTCTCTCTCTCTCTCTCTCCCCC
>JAODLC010000002.1:2350032-2385205 GCA_026781145.1 Hippopotamyrus pictus
CTCTCTCTCTCTCTCTCTCTCTCTCTCTCTCTCTCTCTCTCTCTCTCTCTCTCTCTCTCTCTCTCTCACACACGCACCTGTCTTCTACAAATAAAACTGGCCAAAGCATAACAGAGCCATACACCGTAGTCACACCACGCCGGCTTATAGGTCCAGTGATGTCGGGTGTCAAGGTCTCTGACATATAGAGGTGCCAATTTTATCATTAGCCACTTTCGTTCCTCCTCTTCCATAGCTCCTACTTTTGTTTGACCCAAGTATCTGAGCCCACCTTACAGAATGTCCAGGCAGCAAACACTGATCAAATAGCTACTGACTCACTATTCGTTCTATATCAGTTACATTTCGTTACGTAAACTGAGTCACATTCTGTGAGCTCATTTTTTTACCAGTACCTCACTTGTCATCTACGATAAAACTAAGTGTAACTTAATACACGTGCTTTTCCATTACTTTCTCTTTCATTCCTCTTATGAGACCTTTTTCAAAGCATAACACATTTTTCTTTAGCATTTCCACCATACACCAGTATTAGATTTCAGCAGAGCATAAGACATTTGCTAACTGCACATATAAGCATGATGTCCTCCTTCATTTTCTTGTCCTCAGCACATCATTTGGAAGGCACTGGCTAGCTCCGCGCGGCGCTTCGGCGGGGAGCACGAGCTACAAAGAAGCGCCGTAGCGGTCCGCTGGCCTTCTAGAATCTCTACACACCGCGCCGGAAGCAGAGACATCTCCCCGGCGATGGAGCGTTCGTGAACCGTGTGAGAGATTACCTTGTCGGGAACCGCGCCGTAGGCTCTAACGCTGAGAGCTGGCGCAGACAGGAGACGTTTCTGAATAAGGTTAAGAATGGGTAGGATTTACTCAGCACGCAGCCACACAAGTACACCCTCAGCACGAACATCTCTCTCCTTGGACAGCCTTCTGCTCATTTCTCAGGGTCGCTTCGACTTTCGGAAGGGAGACATAATCGATTCTTCCTTTTGGCTTTTGGGCTATAACCAGCTACATATATCGAGTTTGTCAGGCGTCACTAAAGATGTAAAGGGGTATTAGCTATAACTGGGGGGGGGGGGGGGCAGGTTGATTTTAATGGAAATTTAATGGGGGGCTAAAGTAAATTTTAAACAGCCCTAGTGGTGTGCCATTCCTACAGAATTTAAAAATAAATCACACATCTGTACAGAAGTACAGTACAGTACAAAAAAAATTTAACACAGCATTTTTGATATTTGTTATTAAATGTACCATTCTTTATGAAACTGCAGTAGCTAATTCTGTTTAATTTATAATTATGTGAATGACCGGGAGTTTTACAATGGGGTCTGCAAAAACCCCCTTTGTAAAACCATAATGGATCATCTTAAACACTTACGTAAATAGAACAGTATATCAAATGTCTCTGGCTGTTTCTGGCTTCACCAGAAAATCTGATATTTAACGCACAATAAAAGCTACTTCAGTGGAAAATACCATAAAATACTGCAGCAATACAATCTGGCCGTAAGTTATCAGGGCTTAGTTCTGGCAGTAAGAAATGATCTGGCAGACATAACGCACACACACACACCCACACAATAGCACAACAAATAACACAAATCTGAAAATAAGCTTTTGTGCAAAAAAAGTGGTCGTTCCCCTTATTGCCAGTGTGGGGATTATAGGATATCGGTCTGGATGTCACCCTGAGCTCTGAAATTCTGGGGGTTTAATTAATCGTTGAGTTTGACAGCAGAGCCATACCCACTAATAGTGGGGGGTTGTAAGTAAATGTGACCCAAAAGAAGATCCTTTCTTGGGAACCCAGAAAACAGACATTCACTCAGCTGCCATTTTATACATCCTTTATAAACAGGACTTATGGGAAACATCTGCTCCTGTTATTAGTGAAAGGTATTCTCTGTTTCGTCTGCCGATAACGTACACAAACAGCTTACAGAGCACAGCATCAGTGTAACAAGGGCGATATTCTGGTTTAAATTGTTTTGTCTCTTTTTTTAACACACGAAATCACCTTGTTGCTGGTAGAGATCTTACAGTTTCAAGTGCGTTTTCTCTTACTCTATCAGACAGACATTACTCAGGAATGCACATTCACAAACAATCGGCACTGTAAAGCCCAATATGCCCAGAAATATTTTGGGGGGGGGGGAAAAAAGTTACACTGTATCCAAAAAACAAAGCAGGTTTGCTCATGAAACAACCAATGTGACAAATGGAGGCACTACTCTTACCCCTCACTGACCCCCCATCACCGCAAAGGCCCTCGCCTCCCCTATTCCATTGTCAATAGCCCGATCTTACTAAAAGCATCGACATACTAGACCAATTGTCCCTCAACGAAAATAAGCTAGCCTGTTAGCGCCTTTTCGCTTCGTGTCAGTGTGGCTCTAAAGCTGCATCAGCATCGCATTAATTATTACCCTGGTGGTGCTGCTGCATATCTATTTATAACCATACGGGAAACCAAAAGCTCAGAAACTAACACTTACCAGAGTGCTAGGTGCGATGTAACCATGTGCCGACTTGTCTGAAAGACAAATACAAAAATGTGATGAGAGATTCTAGCGGCTAATATCTTATTCAAGATTCAAGATTCAAGAAACAAAATGCACAACACACAGAACTACTTAAGAAATGGGTCATGTAACTATTTTATTATTTAAGCCAGTGTTTCTCAGCCCAGTCCTTGGGAAGCCCCAGACAGTCCCACCTGCCAGCCAATCAAGCACACCTGTACTTGGTATTCGGGGTTCTTCATTGGCTGGGAGCAGGGAGGGAGCAAAAATGTGGACTTTCTGGGGGTTCCCAAGGACCAGGTGGAGAAACACTGCTTTATGGTGTTGTTTCTGTTTGTGAGTCATGAGCCAGAATGTAAGACGTCTGCAATTAAGACACACGCATCATAACTGATCTGGCTCCGGTCCGCGTCTGGACTAAGCCGCTTCACTCACCTCCGGAGGTAAAGCTCATGTATTTCTGGTTGCTGACTGTCTCTTTAGAGTCGTAGAACTTGAGCACGTCCAGCACGGCCTGTGGGTTTTTCTTCTGTTCCAGCTTGGTGATGTTGGAGGTCTGGAGAAGGCGGGCCCACTGCTCCGGGATCCCCTGGAGAGGGAGGAGAACACGTCCTCACGCCGGGAAGCCGTCCCAGAACCTGCTTATCTCAGATCACGCTTTGGGTACAGGATGTGATGGGGCTGTTTCATGTTGCCAGGATGAACTCTCTTAATTGTGACATGGTTTGGCGCCGAGACAAATGTGTCGCGGCAGCTGAGAGGATGCAGAATGCCGATCGTAGCTGCGTTCTGCGTAAATCTGCCTCGCGTCGCTTCGAAAATTAGTTCCAGGA
This sequence comes from Hippopotamyrus pictus, assembly GCA_026781145.1. Lineage (NCBI taxonomy): Eukaryota > Metazoa > Chordata > Actinopteri > Osteoglossiformes > Mormyridae > Hippopotamyrus > Hippopotamyrus pictus. Next base: position 2,353,391 of record JAODLC010000002.1, read on the forward strand.
TTACGGAATGAGACAGAGGCTTGGAACGAGCGGGGTTTGTTCAATCTCTCCGAGAACTTCATTCTATGCCTTAGAATTCCTCAAACTAGGGACTTTGGATTTTTGCATTTTATTTGTACACCACCAGAAAGGCATAAAGAAACATGAATGAGATTAAATGAAAACTCAATAGACGGCTAATGTGTTATTTGGGTGTATTCATTTGTACTGCTAAGAGTACTGGATAAAGCTAAGAAGCATGGCCACCAGGGGGCGCCCTGCAGATGACTGCGCTGCGCTGGCAGTTTTCCCGCTTACGGTAAATTCCCCCGTCACCGCATCGAAGCCGACGTGTATCGTGTGCTCGAAGTCGGAAGGCAGGGAGATCTCAGGTCGCTCCTTTTCTTTCTTCTTGTTGGCTGGAAAAGGAAGATGGACACCAGGTTTCGAAAGGCTGTAAGCCCATCAACCAACAAAGCAGGAATGGCATGATGTTCCTCCTTATCTAGCCTGTACCGCTTAAGCTCAAAGTTTGTTTTGACGACACCGAAACCCATGATGGGTCTAAACTAGGGGAAAAAAAAAACAAACAGCAGATGCTTTCAGCCAAGAAAAACAATGGAGACGGTTTTACGGGAGGTCAGCTGTATCAGCTGATCCTATTCAAGATGACCTTACTTGCCAAGGGCTTAATATGAGGAAAAATGCTGCCAATTCATAGAAGATACCGAAGGGCCTTGTGCCCCTTTTATTTGGGATGGTACGTCCTTGCGCCTGTTACGGATGGGTCCACTCTTAAACGGGAGGGGAGGCCGCAACGGCAGGAGGACCAGCAGGCTTACTCTTGTCACCCCCAGGAAAGATGGATCGCAGGCGTGCTTTGCGGTTCTTCTCTTCTGGAGCCATTGGGAGAGGTTTGGAGCTGAGATTCACGGCAGAGGAGTCTCGGCTACTGCTGTTCATCCTCAGGGGCGGTGCTGGAGGCTTCTCTTCAACATCAGCACTATCGGACATCTTTAGCGACGCTCACACGGTCCTGGATGAAGGGGGGGGGGGGGGAGAGAGCGAGAGAGAAGATGATGGCATCAGACAGACCACTCAGCGGAGCATTCGTAGGACACAGACTCCAGAAGCCTCCCAGGCAGGCGATGAGGGTGTCGTCGACGATGAGGCAAATGATTTAAAGAAATGGCCACTTATTCCTAAACCCTTCAACCCCAACTGCACCCTCTGTGCTTGCCAGATAGGAACGGAAATGAGATCAGAAAGCTAGACGTGAAGCCGTGGTGAGAGCCAGCTAGAGTTACCAACATAATTCAGCCCCCCGCTGCCGCTCTGCCTGTGATGTTTTGGGGGGGATGTTTTGATACCGTTCATCTCCCTAGGAGCCCGTGGAATAGTGGATCTGGACCGTAACTCCAGGCCAGAAGAAACGCTTCTCGTTCTGGATGTCCTTAAAGAAGGGGAGGGTTCCGTTGCGAATATATAACTAGCCCTGAGAGCAGAGCGCGGCAAGATAAAATTAAAAAATAAAACAGCATGTCTGAATCACCCAGAGTCTGAGGAGGCTGGATCACCGCCATAAATAACCAATGGCATGATGGCTTATTTTGACACCTGAAATTTCCCTTTAGGACAGTGAAATGCAAGTTGTTTTGCCATTTTCCTCACAGTCATATATCACAGATTTCACTGTATGCTCCCACACTGCATGTTAAAAAACTGAAGACAGGTACAGATTGCCTTGGCCTCATTTTTTATAGTATGTCAAACTGGATGAGATGTTAACAGTCTACTTCTGCTTTTCGTATTCAGCAGTACTTTATTCTTTCGGTCTTCCTGTCTTGAAAATACTGGAAAATAGAAAACTGCTCTCTGAGACGGATCTTCGAGAGATAGCACCACACTTTAAAAGAAATGGGGAGAGATACTCCGTCTGGTGCATTTTTTCATCTGACAAAACATCATGATTTCACAGAATTCTCCCTTACGATGTCTTTGCAAGTGCCTAATTAGATTAGTTGTATTAAATGAGGCTCTTTTGCTACCTCCAGCAACCTTTACAATTTAAATTCCAATCTTTGATATTGGCTCGGAACACCCCTTTTATTTAGTACATATTACTAGCAAGGCATCTTGACCGGTAAGGGAAGGTAAATACGACTTACGTAAAAATTGAGTTACATGATGGTTTGGGGAACAGATTTATGTCAGTCGAGAACTGCCTGCAATACCACATTCTCTACTACACATACTACATTCCATGCTACATATACTACACTCTATACTACATATACTACATTCCATACTACACCTACTACATTCCATACTACATACACTACATTCTATACTACAGTGAAAGCTAACTTCCCTCAGAAGGAGTGTGAAAATCACCATCCTCCAATCATTATTATTTCAGGTGGACCATCACCTGAGGACTTCTCAGAGGAGGAATCCTTTTAGCAGATACAGAGGCAGGCGGCTACATGGTCAATACTTTTATTAACTGGTGTCGAAGAAGTAACGCTTCAGATAACCGAAACTTCACCAACAAAAGCTCGATAAGAACATCCCACTCAGTAGTGCAATTTCAAGCCTCCTTTATTGTGACACAGCCTATTAACATTAGAGGTCAAAAGTAAATAATTAGATATTTCATCAAGAATCTCATAACATAACTCCAGGGTGACATAATGAACTGAGTCAGACCTTAGAAAGGAAGGTCACTGAGGAAGTCTTCACGTTGATGTGTCTTTTCTACGTTTTAATCAGTCTACCTGAAAAGCAGAATGCTGTGTCTTCATTAATACACTATGGCTACTGAAACACCTGTCTTTGAGAATAGCAGGCAATTTTACGTCCGACTTCCACTCTGGAAATTCTCCAAGTCCCACCACAAGTTACTCAACACGCCAGAGGAAGGAACAAAAACTCAGTTTCATTTTAAGTGACTTATATGGGTGTTGAGGGAAGCCCCTTTATTTCCATGACAGCAGAAACTGACCATTTCACCCAAAAAGTACAAAAGTGGTTAATTCAAAAGCCAATAGCATTATTCATTGTATACGGTAAACTTATATGAATCACTCCCTGTTAATCCATTAAGGTAACTGCAGCAAACACAACCACCATAACATTTTCAAGTCAGCTGGGTACTGTTGCTATGACTATCCCACAAATTTTGCCAGGTACTTCTCCATTTCCATACGTCTTTCACATAGCTAAATGGCAAAATCGGTTTTTGACTGATAAATAATTGCTTGCTCTTTGTGATATTGTAAGACTAACATGATAGAATGTAATTCATCAAGTAGTAACATGATTATAAAAAGTTTCCATTTCTCCGTTAAATTCATCCATCCATTCGTTTATCAAGCACATTTATCGAACAAGATGCTTTTTGCCTTTTTAAGCTACAGCTTTTTGTTAATCTTCTAAATAACTGCTAACTTTAACAGAGGTAAGGATAGATAGCAAGTTGGAGACAACATTGCTATCTCTGAACTCCATCTAGTTATCCACGCATAATTCTTCACTGCAGCCCATTAAGTCTCGTGGTTGTGTTGCAATTCACCCAAAGCTGTCCTGGTTGGAAAGACACTGTCGACCATCTATATGGAGCGCATGGAGATCCTACGAGGAATATGTAGATAAACAGAGCAGCTACTGGATAGATGCAGAATTACCAGGGTCTGATCTTCTCTAAAGTTCGCATTTCAGATTCAGATGGTAGGGGCCTGTTTGTTAGTACGGGTGCGAGTGGGGGGGCACCACCCCCGCCTCTCACTCTTCTGAGCCAGAACCATCTTCATCTCTCAGCCTTTATCTGCAGGAGCGTCAATCCCACCGCCCTACTTCTGTCTGGCAAAGTCTTGCAGATAACATGCACACGCAGAGGTGGAAGGACGCTATCAGTGGAGATGCATGCTTAGAGCGGGCCAAGGCAGCGCTCACATCTCACTGTGAACTGCCTGTCTGTGAGTCACTGATACGGGACAGTTAACCAGCTAAACTGCAAAGACGCATTCCCCGTGTTACGTCACCACCTATACCAGACATGGAAACCATTTCCACCCGAGACGATGCAGAATCCCAACTCCCCTCCGGCTGTCAGCTTTATTGAAACAAAACACAAGTTTCCAAAGAAATTTCCATTGTCTGACAGTAAATCAAAAAGTAAATCTGGATTTGGTGGATGACGCCAGACTCAAAACTTAAAAGTAACGGCTTTTACGGAATCGAACATGGTAGTGCAGAAACATTTGTGCTTATAAGAATACATGTATATTTACATGCGAAAAATGTTAACTGCAAATGCGGATCGCATTCCCGCAAATATGAACTGAATATGGATTTAAAAAGCATATGAAGTCTTCCAAAATAAATTATTTAAATATTACAGAATTTATAATTCATAATTTGCAGGTTAGTGCAGTGCTGACTGAGTTACTGAATCCAAATGAAATCCATGATAAATGAAATCCTTTGCTGCCAATAACAATTCACCCATAATTCCCAGAATGCCTTTGTCTAGCTTTGATGCATAATTCAAACTGAAGGTGATTAGAGCAAAAACTGTGACCACATAAATGTATCTGTAAGTAGCAATAATAGAAAAATGTCTGTTGGAGAGCCATTTATGATGCCAGTGACAATAACAATTCAAACAAGAAAAATTACAGAAACATTTACTCATTTACTTCTGTTGTAATACAATCACGTTTTATTCATATAATTCAGAAAAAAATTTAATTTCATAAAATAGCCATAACTACGATGCTTCTGTCAGAATAATGCACAAATAGACCCTGCCTTATGAGCTGAAAATTATACTATCATGAAATTCATCTCAACACAGATTAAGAGAAAAAGGCCTGCTCTTCTCAATAAAGGAAAGAGATTGAGATTTGTTGCTCGTTCTTGTATCAGTCGTCCTTTCTCCTGTCACTCAAAAGTCACTGTGCAACTGTTCACTGAACTCTGCATTGTTCAACATCAAACTCCATAGATCAGTGATTCCCAATCCGGTCCTGTGTGACCAGACAATACACATTTTTGCTCCCTCTCTGCTCTCAGCCAATCAAGAACACCGAATATCTGATACAGGTGTGCTTGACTTGCTGGGAGCTGGAAGGGAGCAAAAACATAGAGGGGGGTCCCAGAGGATCGGGTTGGAAGACACTGGTATTGGTAAAAGGCATCCTTTTCGCATGCAAGCAAGTATCGCTTTACCCTCTTCATTCCCCACTAGTCAGGGGGAAGCTGAAACATGGCCACAAACTCAGTGGGCAGAATCTCCTGATCCAATGGCTTTAAGCATAGGATGCTGACCTATTTAGCACACAGACAGGGAAGGGAGGACATGCAGACTGAGGCTGCAACATTCCTCAAATGCCCCCCCCCACACCAGCCTGCAGTTTACATTTCAGATATAACAGAGCTCCCTCTGCATCATGCATACAGAACAGTTTCATATAACTCAATGTCAGTGATGATGTGGCTTTCTGAAATCAATCTATGACCAAATCCATCCATCCATCCATCCATCCACCCATCCATCTATATTTTAACTGCTTTGCCAGGTCAGAGTTGTCGGGATGAAGGCCACGTCTCATTACTGTTAATTTATGACCACGATTATACTTTCTGAATTTTAAATAGAGCATGCTATTCCTTAAGCATTTGCAAAAAAAGTCCCAGATATTTCAGAGCTTTTGGCCAAATTGCCAAACGTTGTCTAAAGAACATAATACCAAGGTACCATCAATCACCATAACGCAGAAACATAACGAGAGGTCACGGTGACTATGATCACGTGCACGTCCATGACAGGCATAAAAAAACAAGACTTCCGACCGCCCATTAGTTGAAGGATCCACTGATGAACACACTGACTTAAAGAGGCCACTGCACACTGCACACTGTGCAATAAGAGAAGAAAATGGAGAGAGGAGAGGGTGAGAAAGAGAAGTGATCAAGCACTGACATTATAAAAGCAGATTCCTCAGTTTCGCTTTTAATAAGATCAGAAGTTGCTGGAGGCATCTTGCCACATCTGTATTCCTAGAAGAGAAGGGAACAGTAGCAGGTTTGTAATCTGAAATTCACTTCTCGGCTACAGAGGACAAAGGAGCAGCGTCACACATCTCCTGCTGCATGCATGCCGCGGGCAGATAGAACGACGGCTTCACCTCTGAGCACTGGGCCGTCCCAAAAGCCCCCCTCCCCCCCCCCACCCCGCCCCCCTGACTGAACAATACACACCACAAGGATACAAGCCATACAGGCTTCTTCGGTAGGGATGATGTCAAACAGCAGTAAGAGATGAAAGAAATTCATCCCTGTGTGTCGGAAGAGTCACACGAACGCGTCAGCGGGATCGTCGTTAAGAAAGGCAAAAGGAATGCGTGAGCCTTAAGGTCTAACTTCTGTAATACAGAACAATGTCTGGAATGGATTTATACTCATCACAAAGAAATAAACTTACCATAATTCAATTGTGTGCCTTAGCATTAATTTAATATGTAAAATCTAAATTTGTGCTTTATGGCTCGTTTCACTCGATGGCTGTATAAAGGCTACATGATGAGTTACAGAATATATTATCTTACTAGCCAACATAAAGGAGAGCTACAGTGAAACTGCTTCTTGATTGTGGACGTCAAGGGGGCCTCTCGCATGGATGCCGGCGTCTGCGGGGTGTTACACCAGACACCCTGCGCGACTGCATCGCCACGCCAGTCGCATTCCCGTCAGTCTGCGGCTTGCAAAAAAAAAAAACCCACGGCGCATGCGTCCCACCCGAAATAGCCCAATGACACCCCACAGACCCCCTGGCACCGTCAGAACCGGCCCAGTTCTGGAGAGTCAATAGGCAACGGAGGGGGCTGTTTGGGGTGTACCGAGTACCACCTGACTCTCCCAGGTTAGACGGAGACAAGGCCGCCTTTCAGGCTCGATGATCCATTTTATTTCAGGCATTAAATGGGTATCAAACAAGGAATCATATGACCAGGATCCCACCAGTCACACGGCACCACGACGCTGCACTTAAACCCTCTTTACGGCTTCAAGAGGCAGCGCAGCAGAAGCAAAGAAAGGTGACGAACGTCACGAGGTCAGCGGTTCATAGCGACATCCAGCCCGTGATAAGCTAGTCTATTCATGCCAGTCAGCGCCACGTTAAAAATACACATAAGCCAGAATAAAGCACTAATCTCCAAGGCATGTTAGCGCATTTTAACCGTATTTTGCAGCTAGCTGTCATACCGTTACACAACATCAAGACAGACGCCGGCAGGCAACCACGGAGCTCAGGGATGCACAACCAAAAAGTATTCGCTATAATCTCCGTGACACAACCAAGATGCCGGCATTAAGAAGACAGGGGCAGCTGGGGCACAAAAAGCACCAAACTTCCTGTTTGCTTCCTAGGTCTAAGACCTCGAGCCGCCTGTATACCTCTGGACTTTGTACTTGAAGCAAAAAAAGTATAATACAGGCAGTCCCCAGTTTGACTTACGGAGAACTTGTACTTACACGTGAACTGCCATCAAGCCTATTATATTAAAAATCTGACTTAAATAATAACGAATGCATGAACGGCTTTGTGAATCTCATCAAAATATGGCTTGGCTTCAGCCGTTCGTTGGCTCAAGGTACAGTAAGACAGTACCATACGCATTTACTTTTATTACTGCTGTATAATAACAATAATAATTATTATAATTATTTTATTATCATTACTGTGTAATATCAATAACAATGGTAATAATAATGATCGTTTGAGAAACCAGCAGTTTTGAGTAGGTGTAGGGTGGCCTCAAACTACAAGACATTTATTTCTGAAAGAGAGACCCAACCAAGCTAATTGGTTTACTGTGATGTTTTATAATGATTTTTCATTAGGAATTTCTTTTATTACAGACATTTTCAAGTACCAGATGCTGAGACGTCTGATGAACCATCACTGAGGGCTTCTCAAATACTTTGAGCAGCTAGACCTCGTGGGATGATGCAAGTTTTCGGCTGCATTTCGAGACTGGAAACTCGGAACCTCCCCCCAAAATAGCCATAAATCTATTCACCCCCGTTCCAGGGGCGTTGCAAGTTCTGGTAATTTCTCACCCCAATAACACCAAGGGAGCGGAGACGTATGCGGCCCACTGTAATTCAACACAGGCGGCGTAAATGGAATCCCACACCACCTGGATTCCGCCTCACTGAGTCGGGGGGGGGGGCACCTTACTGGAAGCAGCCTTATATTGACAGTAACAACAGGGACAGGAAGAAGGCAGTGGGACAGAGGAGCCTTGTGCCATTTCTAAACATCTGTGCATGGCAATCCAAACATGAGGACATAGTTCCCCAACACCCTGGGGACGAAAGCTGTCGATATTTAAAGAACTGTTTTCAGTATTATTGACCCATGAGACCCAACAAACACCACAGTGAAGTGAAGAGATTCGCGTTTTAAAACAGGCCCAGCTGCACCTTTAAACAGTTTTGTGGGCCACAGGATTATCTAAGGGTAGAGCTTGCTGAGCGGGGCCAGTTTCAGAATAATAAAAACTGCAACTTTGTTTTTCGATTCTGCCTTAAGAACAGGAAAAAGGACAGAATTTCACACCGGGGTTAAGGGTCCAATGCTGGAACTGGAGGTTGCTGGTTCAAGTCCCGCAATAATATTCTGCTGAGGCCATGATTCCTTTAACTTAAATCGCTGAAATACTCAATCTGATGAGTATAGCCCTAAACTGCTTTTGACAGAAACACTGACTAGGCAAGAAAATAACAGCAGTACAAATACAAGGAAAAACATTCCTAGTAAAATGAAAATCTTTCTTTTAATTGATTTCAGAATGCCTCGTTTTCAGTTTTGAACAAAAAAAAAAAAAAAAAAAACCTCATACCTTATTCATAAAAAAATGCAATTATGCAAATTTGTGTTGGGGGGGGAGGGAGTAAATTAATTACTTAAACCTGAGCAAATGTAGACAAGAAAACAGCATTACTCGGTCACAGAAATAAAAAACTGTTATAGCTGCAGTTTAATGGCAGAATTTAATGTTTTGAGAATCGAACCACAAGTAACAAAATAAGGCATCAAAGTATATAAATGTCACAATCTTAAGTACTAGCCTTAAGTGGACCATTTATGATATCAATCGGATAGTCAATTATGAATATCAGGTTACAGACACACATGACACAGACCTCATCATTGGCAGTAATTATAAAATGTTAAGCAAAATTGGAAATACGGCCCAAAATGTCCACCAGAAAACAAAGTATGAACAAACAGCTGTATGGATTTTAATTGGCTCTTTCTTATTTTAATAACCAATCAGGTTCACCACAGTGGTAAAAATGCAGAATTTGCCTATGTACCAACCCATGCTCATACATGCTGCCTATCTGACTTGTTTTAATGGCAGTAAACAAGTGAACGGGTCTAATATATGCTCCTCAGCAACACATCTGGTTTAGTGGTTTTCTGTCTGAAAGAATGGGGGTTGGGTGGTGAATATTATCAGAATGAGGGTGTTGAGGGGCTATGGGACTGGAATGACTACTACAGGCATGGATGTTATTGGACCACAGCCTGTAGAAAGATATGGGGGGGGGGGTGAGGAGGTTGAAGCCACATCCTCAGATGTGATGATGACACAGCAACCCCAGCCGACAGCCACCCTCCCACCGCCTCCCATCTTCCTGATCGCCGGGGCGAAGCGACTGGAGAGGGGCAGCGCCCGGCTCACGGTCACCCGGCGCAGATAAAATGACGATCACTGATTCACAGACAAATAGGTGCAAACTGATTGATACTCCCCAGTACTGAAAACACAGCATCCGAGGCCCGCGATGGGTAGGTACAGCCATAAAAATGCCCACCCCCACCCCTCCTCCTATTATGAATTGTCTCTGCTTCATCGTGTATAAACCCCAGGTCATATTACCGGGTCTTTTACAAACATATACTAAGAAACCGTTAAAGCGAGGCGATGAAAACCTGAAAATCCCCACGCAAAATTCGTATAAAGACATAAGAGAGGAAACAAAGGTGTGGAATTGTACCCAACAGCCTCCATTAACACCCCTTTGATAAATAAAGGGGGACACCAGTCCGCTTTTATTCCTTCATTCGGTCTCCGACATATCTTTTTGATTACATGTGGCATTCCAGAGAGACAGGGCAATTGCAGCTCTTAAAATAACACTACAATAATCGCCGCACTTAATCAAACCTCCCACATAAACAAAGATGCTTTCAGGAGAAAGGAGCATCTACACAGATCACTTAAAAAAACTCAGAGAGCAATAACCGAAAACGCAATTGCTGCATGCACACATTTTCGCCTGTCTTTCGCTGACTGAACACCACGATTCAGCTAGCCCGGGCTACCGTTTTCGTGACAAAATGTGACAGAAATGAAAAAAAGACGCAACTGCAATGACCCCAGTGTATAACGTTAAAATGGCGAGTGCATTTACCTGAATCTCATATTGAAATGCTCTCCCTGTGCGTTCAGACTCTGGATCGCGTTCTCTGAGGAGTACATCCCGGAATGCAAAAAAAAAAAATCCTAGAGACAGTGCATGGACAGAACCTCCATCCTGTCGTCAGACGGGCTCCTGACCCCGCAGCCCAGCTCCTCCGGCAGCCTGGATGCTCCACCAGCCCCTCGCCGTCTCCGAGCCCGTGACGTCACCGCGCAGCCGCACGCCATTGGTGGATGCTAAATATGAAATTAATGCCGAGAACTCTGGGGTATAAATATACGGCGGGGGTTAAGTTTTTTTTTTTGTTAGTGGTGAAACGGCGGGGCTGGCGGTCTGTGGCCAGTTGATGTTACTAGTGTAAATCATGAAATAGAATTAGAGTGAAACAGAAATTATTATTTACCACTGTTATATGTAAAACATTTTTGATGCAATTTCATAAAAAAACAAACTATGAAGGTCGAATAATTATATGTATTGAAATTAATATTTACAATACCTCAGTCACCGTCACTGCGACATATGCAGGTATTTTGTTCTATGACTGTACCTTTACGAAGGAATTGTCATTCTGTCTGAAAACTATAAAATTTAGACTAGCATTATTATGAAGAACAACATTCCCTTTTGTTTTCTGTGTGCAGTAAATGATTTTTTTTTTTTTTTACTAACCAAATTTTACGAAGCAACGACATGAATGTATACTCTTAGTTTACCTCAACTGCAAAATTGGTAGCATTTCCTGGTAGCAAATCACACACGTGTCACTTTATGGGATGAGGGAAAACAAGGAGAGACAAAGGGAGTCTTAGGTGCATCTGTAGACAATTTACTACAGTCCTACAATGTCCTACAATTTACAAGGTAACGTAACTGTCACAAACATGTAAATGTGTGTGCAGATTAGTCTCGAATTGCAAATCTAACTCCAGGCTCCAGACCAAAGTTGGCAGCCAACATAGGTGAACATGTGGGTGGTTAGGGGCCACTGTGTCGGCTACAGTACATGGAACATCACATCTGAGAGCCTTTCTATCGCGGTACAGGGTCCCTTCGCACTAGCCGGCAAGCTTTGGTGGAAAGCCTCATTTCCATAACGATGTATAAACCTAAGCAGCTTCTCTTGGTTGAAATGACTGCCACTTGCAGCAAGGATCTTAGGCCCTGTTCTGCCTTCCGGGAAATTAATGGGTGGAGCCCAGACATTACCAAAGGTGGTGTTGGTACTCCTATCCAGCCTCTCCACGGATTACTGGTTGTAAAAATCTACTGGTTGTTGTGTAAAAATCTACTGGATTGTGTAGCTCAGACATCAGAGATGCAACTACTGTATGTGGATGTAACATATAGTAACACTGAGTGTTCCAGATCCCAGAATGGTAACAGATTTCTCACCCCTAAAATATGTGCTTTCAGTACCACAAAGCAGCAAGACGTTTCCTCCACAGGTTTGTCAGCAGTTGTGCTGGCAGTCTAGCCTGGGACTGTATTCAGCCGACTTTGTGAAGTAGCCCATAGCTACAATCATATAACGGTTTCCTAACATGATTCAACACAAGGTTCCAAATATACCCAATGAAAGGCATTCCACTGGATAGCCCATCAGGTACTGTTGTGGGATATAAACCAGGGGACCACTGGTTTCAGAGCCTGAAGGAAGGAATGCAGGGCCTGCAGCTCCTGGGCTGCAGGAGAGACGTCTTTCTACTTACATCAAGCATAAAATTGGAGATCAGCTGCTCTCCCAGTCTCCTCTCTGGCGACTAGTTAGCCTGTCCCATATATATTCTCTGGATTCATGTTGGCTGGATCTTTGTTGGAAAACTGTGGCAACAGCAAGAGCAGTGTGGTCCTTCTGCTGGTCTAGCTTAGCAGCGCTTGCAGTGCCGGCAAACAATATGTCTGTCTGCATGGCCAAAGAAATTTAGGGAATTTCCTGGATCTCCAGTTAGCTAACCAGTTAATTCAGAGATCAAGTGTAGCTTCTTGTCTAAACTAGAGATCTGTCAAAAACAGTCACAGACTAGCTATTAAAGACGGACAAGCTGTCTTGGCTATCCCTGATGGTGTTCACACTTATAGAAAAAACAGAGTGACTGGAATTCTTATCTTCTGGGGGATGGTTTGAGTTATTGTATGATTGTGAGACTCCTTTGCGTCCCTTTGTTGACCGTCCTGAGTAAAAACAAATCATCTGCTTTTCAGTGCACATGAACGCTAGAGTTAAGTGAATACCATCCATCCATCCATCCATCACCGTAACCGCTTAATCCCAACAGGGGTCGCGGGAGGGACCGGAGCCTATCCTAGGAACAATGAGCGCAGGCTGGAAGCAACCCTGGGCCATCGCGAACACACCATAGGGCGTTAAGTGAATACCAATTTGGCCAAATAGAAATTAAAAAATAAAAAATACAAAGTTTCTCTTAATATACAAGAATATACAACTAATAAGCATTTTCCAAATACCATTGTACTAAACATATATGAACCACATCATTATTTGAATGAAGCCAACCAATGTAGTATTAATGCATTTCTGTCACCTCGATTTCTGAACAATGAACCCCACAGGCCAATGCAGATTAATATTTCATGAAATTAAAGCCCTAGGGTAAGTTTCAACCTTTAACCAAAATAAGCAATATATTTGATGGATCGGAGATTTATTGTATCTGCTTTTTTGCAATATGAAATGCAAAATAAAAGTATGAACCCATAACCCTGTGAAGGATAAGTGATGGATGGATGGTTTGATGGATGGATGGATAGATGAACGAATGGATAAATGGAGTGAAAGTATATCTGTAATATTCAAGCTCTTGGATTTACATTTTGATCTCTTGATTGACTTGGTTAAACACTCAACAGTCTGATTAATTTCTTTAGGAATAAGTCTGGATTTCCTGCTTTCAAAGGGTGCGTGATTGATTCGATTTCTATGGTTTTATCATTCCATATTCAATACTTTCGCGGACTCCACGGCTAAGACAAAACATTATATGCTTATCTTTCTTTTGAGATTTAAAAGATCAAATATCTTCACTCACCAAAATGGCAAAACTTCCAAGGTTGTAATATATTTTTAATAAAAGAAAAAAATAATAATGCAACACCATATATATATCAGCTGCTGCAAGACACACATCTTAGGGCAAGTGCTAGACACCCTCAGCTGGCTGTTCCTGATGTCGCACAGGCAAAAGATACAGGAGCTAAAATGTTTTTGCAAGAGAGGGGAGGGACCACATGTCTGTATGGAAACAATATTCTGGAAATACAGCCTGGGGAAGCAGAATCAGCCTTGCTGACCATTCAACAGCCCATAGAAGGAACTGATCCCACCACATGACAGATGAATCACTGTGGTAGTTGTCATGGAAACTAGCGTTGTTTCCTCCCACTGGTAGGTCATGTATATATTAAATTTACTGCTTATAGCTGCTCTGAAACACTGTGAAACGTTCATATACACTCAGGCAGCGCCGTGGACCCTAGCACTCAGCTCACGGCCCCCAGGAGTGCCTCGCTTTCTTTGTTTTCCAATATATATGTTTTCTCTATATACAGTATAGATGCCAAAATGTTTCGAACTGAAAGTCCATTAAGAGCTCATTAGTAATTACCATAACAAGTTCCAAGTTTTGTTGTTTTATTTGTGCTATGTTTAGCAAGTCAACATTATTATTTAAATTAGTCATTTGCTACATATTTAAACATTATAAACTATTACAAACTATAATTAGATTTTTAACTAATTGGAACGTTAGGAAAATATCCAAAAAAGTCATTTGACACGGGTCGGCTTCTCTTGAAATGTATGTGTGCTGGTGCAAGGGGTCCAGGGCTTAGTTAGCTTCTATTCCCATCTCCAAATCTATATTTGCAAATGAATTCTTTGTTATTCTGGACATTTTGTCACAGCCCCTGAAGAATGCGATGATATTGTATTACATTTAACTGCTCCAGCGCAGCAGGCTCCTCGTGACGTCAGCGGCACGCGTGCTCACAAGAGCTTTTGGGAAACCACACTCACATGTGCCTGTTTTCACAGTCAGTCAGAAGGAACCCTCCTGCAGTATATCACGTGCTTATCTATATTACACACAATCTGCTCTACTATTTTATATACACACACATATACCTTATAACTTCATGTATTTATATATTTTACCTTGCCATCTACATCTGTTATCCCAACAACAGACAGACAGACAGACAGACAGATCGATAGATAGATAGATAGATAGATAGATAGATAGATAGATAGATAGATAGATAGATAGATAGATAGATATAGATAGATAGATAGAAACCCATCATGAAATTATGCTATGTAGGTATTTTATTGACACTTTTCGTTTTACAATATCGACATGTCTATAAGGAGAACATGGGGAAAATTTGACTTGCAAATTTTAAGTTTTATTTAATTATTGAGCAATGCTCCAGCCCTGTTCGCTGTCAGTGAATTCCTCACTTTCTATGATTCCTCAAGAATGCTGCAGTCCATGACAGGAAAATTATGTCTTGCAGCTGGCAGCGTGACAGGTTTCTGTACAAATACTAATGCTTGATTTTTTTTTGCTTTACATACAAGCTGAGTTAGACACTCAGAACAAGGATTAAGACTAGTCTTGGACTAAATTGCCATTTCAATGGAGATTCACCATTGTAACTCAAAGCTAGTCTAGGCTTAGGCTGGGAAACTGTCCATCAGTCACTGTTTTGTACCCACAGGGTTTATGTTAGTCAGAATATACCTTTGTGACAATGCCTTGTTATTTACATGAGCTATAATCAATTTTACAACCATCACAAATCATAGCAAGTGTAACAATGTCAAAAAATTTATGGTCGTTTGGACTGTGCATCATTATTGTCAGTTCAGTGTATTACGATCTGCCGTAATACTTCGCATCAGGTAATGTTGGTAGCAAAAAGGTAAGGGAGGAAAAGAAAGGAAAAGGAAAGGAAATAGGATGCTGTTCAACACAGACACAGCATCAAAACAAGGTGGAGAATTTAAAGAATTGAAAAGTCTCTGTTCACATGTTTCTTTACCAATAGGGCAGGGGTCACCAACCTTTTTGTAACTGAGAGCTACTTCACGGGTACTGAGCCATACGAAGGGCTACCAGTTTGAAATGCCCTCCTAAACATATCTAAACTTCATGCATAATAAACATGTTTTAAATGCTTTTTTTTGATATTGTCATTTTCGAATCTATATAAATGCAAATGTGATTAAAGAAGAATAGCAACTGGATAAAATTAAAATTTTAGACGCTGCTCAATGGTGAGATATTTTTAGAACAGGTCCGTGGGCGACTCATGTGGTCCTGCACTAAGGTCTTCTGTGAGTTCATAGTGATTCACAGTGCACATATGGCTGCAGTCCATGCTCAGCAGGAATTTATTGACACAGAACCAAAAGAAAAGTTTAAAATGAAACACTGAGCATAGCATGGAATCTTCTGCATGAGAGTGATTCAGCGAGAGACGGCACTGTGAAGGTATGGAGACTCGATCAGTCTGCAGAACTAGAGGCAATTAGAGGACAGTACAAGTAGGATTAGTTTCAAGCACTGCAAATAGTTTTTCTTGCTTAGTGCCTTTAATATTGATGTAAATGTTAACTGTTGTAAGGAAATCACTATTGTCTCTTCCCTTGCTTATAAAAACCCATACAGCAGGTAAGAAAAGGACTAGACTGTCATCAAGAGACCCAAGAAGGAGTCCCTATAGGCCACAATTTGAATAAGCGTCTGCTCATTCAGCTCAGACTGCCCGGTACACTTTGGTAGAGAAACTAGCCGCTGGTCGCCCTCTTTTGGCGAAAACTACTAAGTGCAGGTAAGTCTGCATATCAGCACCTTTGACTTTGATTCGGCCTATTGGATTGGCTGTATTTTAAGGTAAAGACTTCGAAACCAAGCAGGTATTTACTGCACATTAAATGCAGTTTAAAATTTTTTCCTATTTGTTAATTCACCCGGAGGACAGTATATTGGCTGTTTTTTTAGCAAATAGACCAGCAGCTTGTGATGGTAGAATAGTCACCAGTAATACAATGCAGCAATAAACTTCTTTATGTTAAACCATCAGTTCTTTGTGGTCCTGCTCAGCCAGATTCCTGCATATCAGGCGAAATGGCACAGCCAATATTTCCGGTTTAGCTTTTAGAAGTTGATTTTTTTAGAGCCTTATTTTAATCAAGAAACCTGTAAATGCAGGAGCCTAAATTAACCATAATAAGGTCAATGACTCTTAAAATAGAGCAAAACGCTGAATGTAATTTTGATAATATATTTTAGTCAATTTAAAGAGGACGTAAATCACAGTTATTAATCATTTTGGTTATGTAGTTAGCCAGTTCTGCTCCGCCGAATACACGGGACTGGTATTAGACAACAAGGTTGAATCGTCTGTCAATTTACATGATCTTCCGACTATGACCACCAGGGGGTAGTCTGATAAAGAGGGTAAAAATAGTAAAGTCTGTATACACCAGTGAGTTTCAACCTCTTTTGCACCGCGACCTAAATTTTCCATGCCAGCTAATTCGCGACCATATATCGGATTTAAATTAACGCTATGATCAATCATGCAGTGCACTCTGCAATTTACGCCAATCAATGCCTATCGCACGAATCTGATTGGATGTGCCAGTGAATTTTTAATTAAGCATCTGTGATTTGGCTTCTTGGATTGGTTGAGTTTTCACTTGTTTCGCGCTAAGCATTTGCAGCCCTGAGACCCATTAATATTAGTTATTTCTAGGACTCGGACTGGGAAATCTGATCGTGGATCAGCATAGGAACTCGCTGGTTTAAAAAATGCTTACATTTCCAACTGCCTTCGCCTTTCAGAACTTGCCGCGACCCAGATTTGTGTCGCGACCCACGGGTTGAGAATCGCTGGTGTAGACTAATAAATAAAACCTAAATAAACAGTCATACTTATTCGCGTATGTTTATAGTATAATTTAATGTGTTTTGATAAAATTCTTAGTGTCAACTGTGCCTCAAAATGTTATCAAATATTTGTTACATTTTGTTACAAATATTATCTTAACATTTGACGTTTGTGTAAATTCCAAGAGCTTAACATTTGTCGGTAAATGTTTCAGCTCTTGAAAGGGCTTCCTAACAGCAAAGTAACCGCCCATGCGTGTCTTTTTGTGTCTAAGTACTATTGTCTAATGGAATACAAATATGGAATAAACGTAGGCAATACCCATCCAAACACATAATCTTTATTCGCTTTATTTGTTTTTTAGGTGCTTTGAGTAAGTCTAAATCTAATGCTCAATGAATCTCAGGACAGAAAGGGAATCTGTAGACCTCAGTGAAATAAAGTAAAAATAAATGACAATACAAATAGCCAAAGGGGCACCCTATACAGGATGTACCTTAGCTTTACACCCTGGGGCGTTTTTTAGACTCTGAAAAAATGGTCCTTAAATCACTATGCTAGCTTCCGGTGTGTCACCGGATTGATTTAAAAATATGTGTACTTGTGTACAAAGCACTAAATGGTCTGAGACCTCAGTGCATTTCTCACTTGTATGTGATGAAGCATCCAGATCCCTGAGGTCATCTGGTCCAGGTTTACTCAGTGTTCCCAGAATCAGGACCAAGCAGAGTGAAGCGGCGTTCGGTTTCTATGCTCCGCAGCTGTGGGTCAAGCTTCCCGAGGACCTGGGGGCCGCTTCAACAGTCAGCTCATTTTAATCAGGGCGTAAAACAACACTGTTTCTTGCAGTTTTGTTGCAGCAGGAGTTTATTCATGCACTGTGTCACTTCCGCCAAAATGACCAGCAGGAGTTGCTGCCGGTTCTTTGGATCCCTTCTGGTTCTCCCCAGGTGTGTCTCAGCCATAGTGTGTTACCATCCTCACCTCTGTCATGTCAGCCCCTCGTTAGTCCTGTATATAAGTGCTTCCCAGTCCTATGTTCTCCAATTTGGTTGTTGATGTCAGACTTCTGGTTGCCTGTCCCCGTCCTCATCCTAGTCTTCCCAGTTTTGACCTCTTGTGGTCTGCTTTGTTTCCCTGCTCCCATTCTCTTCAGTAAAGCCCCTTTTGTTGTCCTTACCACCGCCCCTTGAGTCCTTTGTTTCACAAGTCAAGACACACTGCCTGTGCAGCATAACTTCTTTCCAGTTAACTGTTTGTTTTGGCTTTAAGGTTTTTGTTTTTATTGTCTTTTAAATGTGATTTTAATGGCTCCTATTTTAATGTATCCTTATGCCTCTGTAAAGCACTTTGAATTGCTTTGCAATTGTGTTATATAAATAAACTTGCCAGAATCATGGGTGTCTAAAATGATCCCTTTGGACAAATTTTTGATAATCTAGCAATGACTGCCATGTTTAGAGGAAAACATTACATCCCAGCGATGCAGAACTCACTGTGTATGTTATGTTTGCTCTGACTGTGCTTGTGTATGTGCAGCAAAGCCTTCACTTCTCACCGGGCGAGGAAGTGTCCCATCTCAGGCTGATATGGCTGGATATGTGCAGGTGTATGACTGCATCCTGGCTGAAACTGGAGAAAGGCGGGTGGATAGGAGGGGCGTGGCGGATAGGAGGGGCGTGGCGGATAGGAGGAGAAGCCCCGAGGATTCTGGGTAAGAGGACAACTTTAGTTTTAATACATTTCTTACATGTCCTTCAAATGCCTTTTTGTTTACTTGCACAAGAGCAAAATGGGCCCGAGAATTTGTACCATAGGTACACATATTCAGTGGGTAATTACACTTTTGATTAGGTTTACTTATATTGCGTTGCTATACATGTATTGATTACAATTATTTGTATTACGTGTCTTTGCACTTTGCTTTACGTTATATATCCGTGTAATTTGTGTACCTTACTGCTGCAAGTGTGATTATTTCCCCTGTAATCAATATAATATAAAATAAAATATATTTTATCTTACTTCAGGGGCGATTCTAGGCTTTGACCCTTATGGGAGCTCAGCCTCCCGGAGAAATACAGGGCTGTGAAATGTAAATGAAAATATAGCACAAATTGCTAAATGGTTTTATAAAAAGTAATTTTTTAGGGGGGCTGAGACAAAAAAGACCCCCCACACCCCCCAAAATGGGATCTAGAATTGTGTATGTCTTACATCTAAATTAGGCTTTAATTTCAAAAGTTAGGTGGTCATTGAAAGAAATTTATTTCAAAGGCATTGAGGTTGTTCCCTGCCCTGTGCCCTTCGCTGCCTGGAATGGAGTCCAGGAACCTCCCAATCTGTATTAAATTTGTGGCTTGAAGATAGGGGGGTAACCGGGGGGTTGGCAGGCAGATGGATGGATATTTAAAATGCTTGCACAACATTATGTGCATATATATTTGTTAAAAACTAAAACAGATGTTTACTGCAATTCTGTATTTGTCTTGGTTATCTCTGTGTGCAGGATTTATATCATTTAATTGGGAGAACTGAACTCTCAAATTATTTTGGACTGAATTTGGCCCAGTGCTATTAAGTCTAAGTGGCTTTGTGTGATTGCTTGAGAAAGTGTCAAAATGCAAATACATTTAAGGGATCAATTAGAAGAAATAGCTGAAAATGGAATGTTTATTAAACATTAACAGCTGGGATTGTATTATGTTTCCTTGTGTTTCAGTTGCACGTTATTCATTACTCAGCCTGAAGGTGGCGCCTTATAATTTGTTGTTTTACAGCTCTGTTTGAAGGTAGTCCAAAGACTTGAGCCTTACATTCACTGCATAGATAAATATAGTCAAAATGGCTGCCTATTGCGGTGGGCATCCTGAAGCACTGAGTTTGTCTAAAATTGTAGTATTCCCATACTATGTGGGTATTGTTTTAATACAGATAGTATAATAATAGGTAATATGTTATGCTTTTAAGACTAGTACTTTTTATACATCTGGCAGGAATTCTCTTTGTGCTGAGCTGCAGGGATTATGGATGAAATCAATTCAATTTAAAATGGATCTTTCTGGAAATGTGAAGGGTTAGGTATTTTTTTCCTCCTCATTTGACCTGTGCTGCTGAAGACGTCTCCCCTTGGTTTATTGCAATCTATTAATAGTTGAACATGCTTTAACACTAAACTAAATCCTTGCTAACTCACACCACGGATGAATACTATCCATGGTCCGCCTCTGGCAGAAAGTCAGGTTTCTGTCCACATGAACCGCCTATGATCATAAAACACTCTGTAGGTAATATCAGATTATGGATATGTTAGTGGTCTCCAAAGGATATTACTGTGTAAATTTGAACTAAACATAACATTTTCTTCGGTAGTACTGCAGCAAGCACAACTTATTCTTGTTTCAGTTAACAAGAAAAGGTCTGCTTTTGTACCTTTGAGCACGGTACTGGCTTACGTTGAATAGTTAAATATAAGCATTATTATGAATTATAATACTTATGTGTCGTAAGTAGTCGTTTTATTTCAAACAAAATATTTCATGATTAATGATGTGGCGACAAGACGTTGCAGTAAAATATCTCTAGCCGACCTCAGCACCCAAAAGACCCCAGCAGAGTAATAGCCGACCTCAGCACCCAAAAGACCCCAGCAGAGTAATAGCCGACACCCCGAAGCCCTTTCTCAGACAGACACCCGCCGTACACCATTGGCCAGTCTGGACGAGGAAAAAAAATCCTGGTTTTCCCGTTTCTGGTGCTCTCCCTATTTTTCCTGATAAGATTAGGGAGCGTCTGGAAGTAATCTCGGTGATCCAGTTTACTTGTACTCCTTTGATTTATTTATTAGTTGCGCCTACAGGTGCCAAAGACTATACCGTGTGTTTTGTTTTTAAAGTTTCATCTTTTTTTTTCTTTTTCTTGTCCAGAGTACACGTATCGGGGTGCGTGCTTTCGTCTTAATTACATTTTGCTTCAAATATGACTTCAAAATACTACTTTGGGATGTCCTGAATAAAAATAAAGGAGGGAGTTTGTTGCAGTTTAATGGTCTTTGATAAAGAAGTCTTTGTACCTCTTCTTTAAACGCGATTGAAGCCCCAAGACACTAAATAATTCAGAGACTTCGGTAAGTTCTGCATAATGTGTAATGTCGATTTACTGCTGATACTTGATTACGTACAACTAAAACTGTGACTCGTGGTGTGCTATATGGCTATTAAAGTACGGTCCATTTAGTGCTACAGTATATGCATGCTGAGCATTTCTCTTCGACGCTTTCTGTTTAATGAAAGTGTTATTTAAAATGACAAAGAAATGCAATTCCCATAATGAAGTCTTCACTAATATAATATTAAAGCTACAATTGAAATTTACTGATATTGTCGTAATATATTTTATAATGTATCAGACATAAATAATAGAACAATTTATATGACATAGATTTTTTTCTTTACATTAAATCTTAAGTGCGTTTGCCTGGTGAAATGTAGCCTAATGTTTGTTGCAAATTGAATAAATTGATTTAAAGTTGTTTAAGTTGTTTAAACATCTGTTGACATGTTGACACACCGAATAATAAATATAGGCTTATAGAACAACAGAAACATTAAATAATAAATCATAACGGCCAAAGGCATACTTTAAATATTGTGGTTAGTCTAATTCTCGTTTAATATGCTTTGCATGTTACTTGATGGGTCAATAAGATATCGCATATGGTAGTCAGCTTCGTCCTTTCTGGACGGCTATCTGACAGCTCAGTCTTGAGGCACAGCTCGTGCAGGTCGTCCTATAAAAACGAGGCACGCATGAATGATGCGTTTGTCACGGCTGCCAAGGCACAAAAAAGAAAAAGGGCAGCCGTGACGCTTGAATTGCATATAGACCACGTGGTGTCATATAGGCATAATGACGTATTGAATAATTAGCTTTGGATCGTTCCTTTGAAGCTGTGACGTTGCAGCTACCTTAAGTCGGCGCTTTAAGTTAAATAAACAGGCTTTTGAATTCCATATAGTGTAATACGTCCCTTAACAAAACTCAGGTTCATATTACAGTAACATCTTTGGAAATAGGGGCAGTGATATCAACGCATTGCTTTCTATGTTTCTGTATGTTGCTAAAATGTTAACCATAATGTAATGGGTGTATTTTTGAGATTCATCTCAAGATTTCATAGTTTGGATGCTGGAAAAGTAACATCTGGGTTTGCTTAATTGCAAGGATAAACCATATATCGCGAGCCTCAAATACAGTCTAAGTGGTGACAACTCATTTTTTAAAAAGGAATCTGAATTATTTGCCCATTTCAGTCACTTCCCAAACACTGCGCATAAGGACTGTTACATGATCTTATTTAAGACCCGTATGTAACCCTCTTTCAAAAAATGTGTCTTTCAAACTGCTCTTAGGGGGTTTTTCCATATTTTTTGTGGAGGCTGCATCAAGTACAGTTCTCCAAAAACAGCAATCGGCTTGCTTCATGTTGAATGTCATGCTATCTGTAAAATGTTATAACTTAAACACAGGGTTTGAAATTCTCCCTGTTCGTTATGCATTACGTTCTTCTATTTTTAGTTACTATTTATGAGCCGAGACTCGAAAAAACGGTGTCTCGTATGTACAGCTCCATTCCTCTTGCGAATATCTTTTGAACTTGTGCCTGAAATGTAAACGCTTCACACTGGTTCCTTCTGGGTCTGATGGGATTACAGTAAGATAATTGTTTGCCAGTAAGCGTAGCGTCTCTCTTGAATTTGAATTGCAGCATTTTCATCCATTTTCAGGCAAAAAACTGCGTTATCGAGCTTCTTCAGTATTTGTTCTTATTATTGACTGCCAAGCAGAGTCAATCTGTTTCTGTCTCAATAGGACACGCTAAATACAGTATATATACAGTAGGCTATACAGCAGTAAAGCCATATGGTACATCTTTGCCATAAAGCTTGCATTATATGTACATATATATGGCTTTAGCTAATTTTATGGAAATTAGGCCTATAGACAACAGAAACACCTCGTATAAAACGATTGCTGCCCAAGGTCTTACCATGAATTTTTCATCATTCTCGTATTTTAGTTTTAGACGCTCTTGGGCAACTGCGCGTTTGGTCGGGTGGCATCATGGCGGCACAGCGGGGGCTCAGAGATCTCAGCGTCCTGCTGGGGTGGATGCTGCTGCAGACCATCGGCGACAGGGTGCACTCAGACCCCTCGAAACGTAAGCGGGGCTTAAGCCTCAACTGCAAACAGAACGAGTGTCCGCTATATGGAAATTATGTGCTAATTCATTGAAATGCTAATTGAACTGATAAGTGGTATTTTATACGGGGGCGTGATCTTTCTTAAAATAAAGCAATACTTAATACTGGCCAGTCTCCCAGTCTGTATAAAATATCCCTAAATGAGATGTGTGACAAGAAATCCAGTTAGCTGGGCAGATCGACCGCCGCAGTAAGCAGGAGGAGGCCGTGGACCTGTCCGTCACGCAGCCGCTGTCCGTCTTCGCCCCTCCAGAATCCAACAGGTTGTGCACGTTTCAGGAGAAGAGGTACAGACTGGGAGAGCAGTGGCACCCGTACTTGGAGCCGTACGGATATGTGTATTGCGTTAGCTGTCTTTGCACCGAGGTATGGACCGTATTTCTCGCTGAGTCCCTTCAGTTCTCAGGATTTTTTTTCTTTTTCTTTTTTTTTATAATTAGGTTTAAGTAATACTATACATATTTACCATAGACCAGATGCATACTTGGGAAAATTGTGTGTATATGAAGTATTTTTTTCTAAATGAGGACAAAATTAATCTCAGTTTGTCTGTGACATACAGTATGTTACACAGGCAGTGAAATATTTCCTTCTCATTTGTGACTGTAATTTTAAAGTGTGTGTCAGGGCTGTTCAAATTATGGTCCTCAAGGGCTGAGCCCTGCTGATTTTCCAGCCTTCCTTTACCTGTCAGCTGGGTGTGAAGCATCTGGCCAATCAGAATCGGTAATTATTATACTAACTACCTGGGAGAACTGAAATCACGGCCTGGATTTGGAACTGAGGGCCAGATTTGAAGAACCCAGGCGTCGGTGATTAGAAGAAAGATCTGGAAGCTGTCCTTTAAGCACGTCAAAAGTCCGATTGGCGATTTGAAGAGCCCCCGCTACAGTACTGAGACACCGCCATATGCCTCTCCCACCTACAGGGGGGTAACGTGCTGTGTAACCGTGTAAGGTGCCCCCCCCTGAAGTGCACCAGCCCCGTGCCGATGCCGCAGCAATGCTGCCACCGATGCCCAGGTAGGGCCCCTATTGTGCCCGTGCCCTCCCTGTGCCTTCAGCTGACATGCTGCCCGTGTGATTCAACCTCACACTGCATTCAGAATTCAGTGCTATTAGTCTATATCAGCGTTTCCCAATCCGGTCCTCGGGAACCCACAGCCGGTCCACGTTTTTGCTCCCTCTGCGCTCCCTGCCAGACAGTCCACATTTTTTTACCGGACGGTCCGGTAAGAGCTGTGAAGGAGCATAAACGTGGACTGTGGGCCTCCAAGGGCCAGATTGCAAAACACTGGTCTATATTATTCACGCTTCTGATCAGCCCCTTCAACTGCGTGTAACTATATAGAAAAAAATCCACACCTCATTTTTTCCCTCCTTTTTAGTATAATGGCATAATGGCTCATAGTTAACATGCAAAATGAATTTTAATCTTCCCATCTTCCCTGAATAACAACAACCACAACAATAACAATAATAACAACATCAATAATTTATTTTAGTTGACAAATTCCCTGTCGGTGTGACTGTATACACTGCACAGGCCAAGCGTGTACAGAAAATGGATGAATGGATTATTATTATTATTATTATTATTATTATTATTATTATTATTATGATCGTAGCCCATTTTGTTGTACGTTATGCATTTATATTGGCGTGCAGATATTTGCAGACATATACAGGTATTTGCAGACATATACCCACGTATCACAATGCAGTGTCTGTACCCTCGTGTGTAGAGGTGTCCCCGCCGCCCCCAGCCGCCCACAACGCAGGGAAGCCCTGTGCCTATAAAGGCGTGCTATACCAGCACGGGGATGTCTTTGTAGCGGAGGGTCTCTTCCCCAGTCGCCATGCCAACCAGTGTTCCCAGTGCAGCTGCTCTGTGAGTGTCTGGCCCGGACTGCAGCGCCCATCATGTATGGCCGCCTGTACCGTGCAATATAATTATCGCATAACAGAAAACGTGGCTTTTTATAAGCTGCTTTCTATCAGTTATGCATAATTTTTTGATATTGATGCACGAGTGGTAAAATCGTGATATTCTGAGTGCTTCACCGTCATAGAGCCTTTGAAGGAGGTGAAAGCACACACTTTCTGTGTCTGTCTGAAAGTTACATGTTGTTTTCCCTGGTGGGGTGTCCTTGGGCGGGGGGGCGTCCTCTGCCTCTCCAGGAAGGCAAAGTTTACTGCCGGCTGCGTACCTGTCCCAAGCTGACCTGCCCATCCCCCGTGTCTGTGCCAGAGTCCTGCTGCCAGGTTTGTAAAGGTGGGTATCGGACGGCGAGCCGTGTGTGTCGTCACCTTTAGACCAGTGACCGACATCCTCTTATCAGCCAAATATGAGCCATTCATCATATGTAAACTCCTGCTAAGATCGAGGCCCAGAACTGACTAGCGGGACACCAGTCACTGGCGTTAAGGCATTTTGTGGGAACATTCCCAGTTTCTAACAGTGGTATGAACTGTCGTAACTGAATAAATTATTTCAGCATGCCAATAAATTTACATGGACGAATTGTTAATGTGTTGCATCTGTTGGTCGAGGATGAAAGGGAAGTCTATGCATTAGAGGATGAAGCGGTGAAGAGCTGTAACCCAAGCAGGGAGAACTGCTTTTTGATATTGTGAATTTTTATTAGTGTAACACAATATAGGCTTTGGAATTTTTGTGCTGCATTGGTTTGGTAATATTTGGATCAGTAAGCGCAGCCTTGAATGAAGGTCGATATTGATACCATATGGTAACTGTCAGATACTGTAGATTAAGTTAGATTATATTAGATCTGTAAAGTTTAGATCTATAATCTAAGCTTTATTGATCCTGGGGGGGAAATTCCTGTGCAAACAGCAGCAGCATATAATATAGTGCAAAATGGACAGTGTGCACAGACGGTTCAGGCAGCGCAAATAAGTATACAGAACACAAATAGAATCCCGGAAAACAGAAAATTACGGGTTAATAATGTAGCTTCTGGAATAGTGTGATTTAACTTGTTGCACTGTTTGCCTAACATGAGTAATGTGGACTGTCTGCTTCATCTCGAGAATCCGGCGACAGAGACGCATCGTGGGACCAGGGCGAAGTGGAGAGCCCCCGCCAGCCGGCAAACAGAGGGGCGGTATGTAGCATGTGGGACACACCATGACCTCGTTCTTCATGTCAGCTAGATGATCCTCGCAGGAGTTACTGCGACACCTACAGATTATCGGCACAGCTGGAACCCGGACAGGCGCTCGTTAGTGTAGAACATCCCCCCTACATATTTGCTGCAAAGTAACTTAAGATCTGATGCTCATGCATAGGACACAACACAGATACATTCAGCACATGAACACAACAGATGTACTGCATGTGTTTTAACCCACAAACAGAAATATTCACCACAAAATGTCTTTTGAAAACTTGCAATGCAGACAGTCACGGCCAGCATACCGAGCACCTATTTTGAATGCTACTTGATGCTAACATATTTCAGACGTTATTTTTAAATTTAAACATATTTTGTGCTGCCAGCTACCTACATATTTTGGAATTAATTCCATCAGCTAAGTTATAATCAGTAACATCTCTGCAGGACAGTGAGATCTCATCCAGATTTCCTTGGTTTTATATGCATCTCAGATATTTAGATGTCAGGTGGAACATTACAATCCAGCCTTCAGAAGGCCACCGCGTTCTTTGTGACGTCTTGGGTGTTGCATAACATCGCCGCCTGTGATGGATGTCTGTGGGACATAAATGAGGACACGTTAGACGACTGGTGTTAGAAGGTGTGCTGCTGAACCGCATGACGACGCCAACAGAGGAGGCTATGGGCAAGGAGCGACCAGCTGGCAGAAGAGCTGAATTTTCTTCTTTGAGGGTTTTAATGAGTTTCAAACTCTCAAAACCCTTAATACAAAAATAAAACCCTTAAAACAGAAAACATTCTGGGTTTTTGTTATATGTTGTAAAGGGAGCCTAGAACCAAATGACACATTGAAAGTGACAATATTTTTACTACCCCATGAGATTCTGGGCCTCGTGAGAGATTAGAGAGATTCTTTATTAATCTTAAATTGGGTACATGTTACAAGATCAATAAATATATACTTAGAATTAGGCCAAACAGTTGTATATCCACAGTTTTTTTTCAGGGGCCTAGGTGTTACCGCCACAAAGATGCAGGCATCTGAAAATGGCCGACCATGCATTTTTGCAAACAAAAGAAAAATCTCATTGAATTTCAGACCAGTGTAACTCCTATACTGCATGAGCTAAGCCAGAGAAATTTTGGATTTTTCATATTGGCCCAGGAGCAAACAAAATACCACAAAATGGTATTCTGAGATGGTCAAGCATGATTGACACCAAATATTAGTTGAGTTGAGCCAGAATTACATTATATTCGTGGGGACTTTCCACAGGCTTTCATTTAACTGTAATTTAAGAAAGATGAAAATAGATAAAAATTATATTGTCAACGTGGGTACCTCCTCAACTGATTTGCCTGGGTTTCTCAACCAGCTCAACCAACGGAACCGGTTCTATTGGACCGTGGAACTGTGACAGGGAAACGAGATTTGGTCTGTAATAGGTCACCGCACGACGCAAAACCAATTGGCAGCTGTTTGAAATTCACAAAATACACCGATGAGTTTAATTTATGGAGAGAGCCACCCCTCCTACCACCTGCTCTCCTGTGGTTGGTGAACTTCATGGAGAGGGATCCCCAGGCCATGAAAATTATACATGATAAAAAGTTGGGCCTTGTGTTTGGAAAGGCTGAGAAATGCTGATGTAGATGCTAGCCAGAGTGGTCGAAGCACGCGCACACTCCTGTTTCTATGTTCAGTTATAGGAGTGAGTTCTGTTCACATGTCATTTCACTACATGCCCAGCATGGCAGATCATGTGTGGCTAAGTAGGCTTGGCCACTGTACCCCTTATCAGAAGGTTGCTGGCTTGAATCCCATCCTTGGCAGAATAATCTCTGTCGGCCCTTAAATCCCCTGAAATACTCCAGGGGTGCCTGACCCTGCATTCAGACCCCCGGTTTCGTTCTTTACACGTGTGCATGATGGGATACGTGAAAAGAAGCATTCCAACGTACCTGTAGAAATGCCAAATAAAGCATCTTATCCTGTTATAGACCACAGGAAAGACGGAAACGTGGCGGTGCCTTTATAAATATTTTGACACATTCCCTATATTATTAACAGGCGAGCTGAACTTAAAATACTTAAAGCTCGTCCAAACTCTTCAACACACAGCCCATAACGTGCATTAGTTATGGGTTAGTGACCCAGATGCCGTCGTGTTTCCGCAGAGGCACTCGAACCAGCGCGGACAGTACGAGCTGCTGCCCTTCCGCTCCCTGGCTGCTGTCCCCCACCAGCCCAGCTTCCGCTCGCACCGGCGGCTTCTGACTGACCGGAACCGGGCGGCCGGCACCACGATGCAGATCGTCATCGACAAGCATGAGCAGCAGAGCTGGGGTGAGGACCCCTGAGGCTCTGACCCATGGCCCAGGACGCCATTTCCACCGACGCCGTGCCGGTTCTGGGCCTTTTCTCGATCCAGAAGTGGTTCTTGGCATTTCCACCGCAAAAATATTGCCCCTGGGCCAGATAAAATGACTCCAGCACAGCACCACAGAAATGCTGGTCTCATAACTTGGAACCCTAACGTCAGCAGTAGTGGGACTGGCTGTTGCGTCTACATGAACCAAAAAATGATCGTACTAATTGCCACATTAACCCTCAGGAGTTGCCAGTCCTATCTACAGGAACAAAAAGAAATCTCACCGAACTGTTTAACAACAGTAACAACAGAAGTGTTTGTCAAAGCATGGTATAAAGGATTCTTGTGGCTAATTCTAATTAAGTTACATCTCCATCAAATCAATGGTTAAAAAAAAAAATGTCACATCCTATCATCTTGAGTGCATTTGCCATGAATTATTAAGGCTGCTTGATGTTATTTTTGAAAGCAAACGTGCATACATAACTTACATAACATAATGTCTTTAAAATTAATAATACAGATAAAAGCGAAACATTTTCTTACAGTCCGCCATGACAGTTCTTCTTTTTTGGAATATACAAACAATTCATCGTCATATAAGAGAAACAATATTCCATAAAGAGCAAGAACAAGATGACAGTACTTTACTGTCACTTCTGCTTATGTAACGTTTCCATTCTGTTCATTTTTTAAAATCAGTGGAAACGCAGGCAAGTTCTCAAAATGCACCAAGAGAGAACCAGCCCAGCCCTGGCACCGGCACCACATTGGTGGAAACAAGGCAGTAGTGTCCCACTAGGCTAGCAGTTCCCATCTTTTTAATGTCTATTGGCCAGTTTATGGCTGCGAGGGGGTACTGGCTTCGGGAGCCCCTATGCTAGGCAGTATGCCGATTAACATCGTTAATGGGCCCCATCTTTAGGGGGTCTCAGAGTAGGGCCGGCACTTTTAGACGTCGATTTAGGACGATACTTTTTCAGGGGAGCTGAGAGAAAGATAATTGGACGGCTGAAGCTGCCCTATATAGGTTCTAAAATCACCTATAGCTGTGTCCCTTTATAAAATTGCTTGACTGGACCTCTGGTATAAAAAAAACAGACTGAAGTTTAAGGAGAAGTTATAAATCACTAATTTGTGTGTTGAGACCCTTCAAATGGAAATTAGAGAACAAACATGAGCAATTCTGCTGGGTAAGAGTGCCAGAACTCTCCCATTCGCCATTTCGGTAAATTCACAAGGAATCAATGTATGTCGTGAAAAAAGCAGCCTAAGATTCGTCCTTTTCTCAGTGTTATAAGAGCTCACATCCCTCGTGTGTATTCCATGAAATACGTTCTCATTTCCTCTCTCTCTTAATTGCCCACCTCTGAATGGCTGTAGTGGGGGTGTTTAAATGGATATGGAGCGTAGCACAATGCCACATAGCTTTGTGTAGCATCTCTACAACATTGTGCTATAGATTTTAAAATGTGGGGTAATATCAATCTGGCATCGTTACCAATAGGATTACCAGGATGATTGGGCTCTTCCTGTGTTACGTGTCTCCTCGCTCAGTATGTGTCTCCAACGGTGAGACCTACTCCCACGGCGAGTCCTGGCACCCTGTACTCCGCTCCTTTGGCGTTATGGAGTGCGTCCTCTGCACGTGCAACGTCACCCGGCAGGAATGCAAGAAGATCCACTGCCCTGAGCATTACCCCTGCAAATACCCCCAGAAGGTCGAGGGCAGGTGCTGCAAGGTTTGTCAAGGTACAGTCTGGCTATTAACATGTGTGGGCTGTGAAAGATGAGATAAAGTAGGTCAGCGTGACCTAGCAACACATGATATCCAGAGAAAATATATATACAGGTACAGCGAGTAGGGGAACCAAATCCAGAGCAAAGATCCATAGAAAATGGTTCAGTGACACGTGGGCAACAGCAAACCCCAGGAGCAAATGCTACAGTGTGTTGTTGCACCCACGACATGACAATCCACCTCAGGGATGAGAACCTGAGGGTAGCCAGTGATACCTCAGCACCACACTAATCCAACTGGAATGTAACAATGTGAGTTTTTTTTTCCCCAGTGGCTGGAGAGCCAGTCCTGCCAACAGCCCCCAAATTTCCCCTGCAAGTTGGAGGACCTGCTTACTGGGCTGGATGTAGATTAACATCACACCCAGTGACAAGGCAGCTGCAGGTTAAGGGCCTTGCTCAAGGGCCCAAAAGAGTAGAATCACTCCTGGCATGGTCCTTAGAGTCTGAATGATCGTTGGTGGGTCGGGGGTCAATCAAATCAAACAAAGGCAACAACACTATAAACGCTATAGAAGCTAATTACAAACTGCAGAACATTGGAGAACAACAAAAAGAGACATGACTTTCTGCACAATATTTAGGAGAGACCGGGGATGGTTGTCACACTTTTTACTTATATTTAATTTCTTCCAAAACAGTGTATGGTAAGAATTCCCTTTCTGTACACAATTAATGCTTAATGTGTCAGGTACAAAAGGATAGTCCTTGCTCTGGTAAAATCCATTCTCTTTAAAAGATATGGGCTGTCAAAGGCACCTTGTGCAGATGTGACAACCAACCCCATAGCGGGGTAGGTTGTCACACCCTATGGGGTTGGTTGTCCCTGTGTTATTCTAAT
>JAODLC010000002.1:2394663-2406622 GCA_026781145.1 Hippopotamyrus pictus
ATAGTATAAAGACATACACACATGCATGGAAACATATACAGTACCAGTCAATAGTTTGGACACATCAAGCTACCTACAAATGAGAGTGATAATGTCACATCACATGACCTGGTCACCTGACCTAAACACAGTAGAAATGGTTTAGGAGGAGTTTGACCAGAGAGTGAAGACAAAGCAGCCAACGAGTGCTCAGCATTTGTGGGAGCTCCTTCAGGACTGCTGGAAAAGCATCCCAGGAGGCCACCTCATGGAACTGGCGTAGAGGAAGAAGTGCCGTCAGCCAGTCCCTGAAGCGATTGGGGTTAAGGGTCTTGCTCAAGGACCCAATGATGTGATCACTCTGTCAACCCAGGGACTTAAACCAGCAACCTTCTAAGTCCTAACCCACAGAGCTGCCCCTCCAACATACCATAATATTTTTTTGTTTAATGCTATTTTGGTTCATAGATAATTCCATATATAACCCTTTATAATTTTGATGTCTTTATAATTATTGTAAATTGTAGAGAATAGTATAAATAAACCTTCCTATGGGTAGAAGTAACCAAACCTTTGAGTGGTAATGCACATTCTGAGCTGAGCTGTACTTCACACACAACTTGCAGAGATTTTTCGCGCCCAGGTAATGGCCACTGCTGGGCTGTGCTGGGCTGCAATGGTTGATCTATGATCTCTTCCACCCACACTGCTCTTATATGCTGAACTACTGCCAGTGAGCTGTTTTACAGTGTATTACAGTGGCCGGAGATGGGTATTTGAAACTGTTGTGGTGTGCTCAACAAGCCAATACACAGATAGGCCTGAACACAGGTCAGTTCTCAAATGGGCCCAGTAACCTATTCATACTGCACACAGCCAGCTTCCTGGCCAGAGAAGCGAAATGGTGGGCTTGAACTGCCACCTTTTTTTGTTCCGACGCACAGAGAGAAAGCCTCGCTGATGCTTATTCAGTTACGGCCGCAGGCCAGCCTTGGTACTGAGACCGGGGCTGCAGTTTAATTGCCAGCCATGTACAAAGAGGCACTGTGGCCAGTCACATAGAGTGTCTGCCTTTCACTGAGTTTCCTGCATCTGAGCTCAGCCATTCTGGCACATTCAGCGGGCGGGAGCTATTTTCCAACCTCAGAAAACACAAATGCCTTTGTAGACTTCCTATGTGCATGGAGCACAGGAAATTGAAAAGGAAAACATTGTTTTAAGGGGTCTGTTGTAGCACTAGGTGTTAAAGGATTCTTCCACCCATCCATCATCCATCCATTATCTGATGCTCATCTGGGGTCATGTCACGAGGGCAGAAGTCTAAGCAAGGACTGTTAAAGCATATCAATATACAATTATCAGAGCATTTCTGCCTTTCAGAGAAAAATGTACACTGGTTTTACTTGAAAGACCTCCAAGTGGCTTTTGTACTAGAGGTGACCGAAATGTCATATGATATTGTCGGTTAGAAGCAAGATTCACAATATAGTGCATGTTTTTGTTTTTATTTTTTTTTTCATTTACAAACCAACCAAATGTTAAGCAGCAATTCTACCCTTACTAGAAACACTGCTTGTAGCATTCTAATAATTAATCATTAAGGCAAACATCACATGATATCCGCTCGTTGGTTTGTTCTGTCGTTATAATAGTAATGCTAAGTAGTGCTGTATCGCGATTCTTGTGATAACTCTGAAATGCTTATCATGGATAAAATTGCAACCGGTCATGGTAAATCACCATCATTTCACCCACTATTATTTTGTACATGACGAAAAGTAAACAGAGGAAACAGCTTTAGGATCTTATATAGATGCGCTACACAGCTAGCATACAAAGCCATAATTCTTACTGGAAAACCAAGGATCAGCCACTTTTTAATGTAACTGGAAGTCCTGGTTATCTTGGTAACTTAGCAGATTATCAGATTATCTGGCCTAGGCTTCAGTCATTGGCCGAAGTCTGCAGCGTGACTTTCCAGGATCTGAGTGAAATAGTGAAATAGTGAAATAGTACACAGTGTGGTACATTTTAAAGGCCCTACTGAAACTTTCGTCGTGATTGTGTGGATCTCACCCAAAGAGCTTTGCTGGCAGTCATGTGGCTTGGCAGACAAAACGACCATGGGAGACTACAAGAACAAAGAGTACCAGCCCTTCCACAAAGTTGTGTAACATGCACCTGGGCTGCAAGTGAACGTAACCCTAATTACAGTTGTGTGGCAAATGGACAGTGAAAAATCCTTTTTGTCTAGTTGAATAGAAACTGCAAATACTGCATCTGTTGTCTTTGTAATTCCCTCATTTATGAATTTCCTAATTTTCTGACAATGGCTCTTTTGAGGGAAACACTGCGGAGCACTTTTGCAGGACCTTGTTATGAGTTGGCCTGCTCAACTGGCTGCAGAAGACCAACAGGCCGCCCTAGATCTTAGGACTGCTCGCCACCGGATGGCTTGGAAGGACTGGTGGGATTTCCTGTATATTTGGTTGATTGCTTCCTCACACAGACAACACCTATCAATGTGCAACACCCATCAATGTGTTGAGTTCAAAGGACATTGCTTATTATCTGATGATCATATTTAATTGTGACATTTCTGTTAGTTAGAGGTGGAAGGATATGTCTATCTAAGTGTTAAACTAAGCTTTTAAAATGTTATGATATTAAAATATAGCTCAACAATCTAAAATCATTAAACCTTGAGACATCTGTCAGTTAGAGGGTTTACAGATGTCAGCTTGTGTTTCACTCACATATGGTCACAATTTCACGTGCAAATGGATCATCTTTGCAGCAAGCGCAGTTCTCATAATGTATGCAAATGGTGCAAGACTCTTTGGTATGACACAAGCTTTTGGCGAAACGTCTGATGCCAAAGTACTTCTCGTAATGATTCAGTCATGCACCAGAATCGAGTTCTGTGGGTCTGCAGGGTACAGAACTATCATTTTGTGCTGCGCTTCAGATGTGGAATGTCAGTGTTTTGGAAACAGCCTTTGTGCTTGTGAAGAGGCGACTATAAAGACTTTTTAATTAAATGGTGGGACAGTGTAAACATGGGTCATAAATTTGTGTACTGCTTCATTGACTTATCATTAAAATAGCATGTTCTTCAACTCAATTTACAATATACAGTCTGACAAAAGTCTGGACATGCCAAGCCACTTACTAAGGAGAGTGACAGAGTGTTCATAACATGACCTGGCCCCCTGACCTAAACACAGTAGAAATAGTTTGGAGGAGTTTGACCAGAGAGTGATGGAAAAGCAGCCAATGAGAGCTCAGCATATGTGAGAACTCCTTCAGGACGACTGGAAAAGTATCCCACCTCCTGAACCTGGCATAGAGGAGACAGTCGAGACAGCCAGTCCCTGGAGTAATTGGGATTAAGGGCTTTGCTCAAGGGCCCAATGATAGGATCACTCTGCGGACCCAGGGATTTGAACCGGCAACCTTCTGAGTCCAAGCCCACGAAACTGCCCCCACCCCCCAAGAAATGAATTTTTAAAGTCTTTTTTTAGTCAGTACATAATTCCATATATGTTATTTTATAGTTTCGTTGTGGGGTGGGAGCAGCAGCACACAGTATCAGTACACGCTCCCCAACCTGACCGGACCTGTCCGGCAACTTCCATGTCCTATAACCTGAAAATGGTAACTGACTGGTGCTGAGGGATGACTGTCCATCAAAACCTCATCCTTTAATTTCATTTTATGTTACATCAATTTTGCTGGCCTCCCTATACTGACAGAAGTTTCGTAACTTAAATTTAGAGAAAAGTATTTCAAAGCATCCAAATCTTTCTCAGATTTATAAATGATCCATTTTAAGAGGTAGGTACGCATGGTGTTACACGTTATGTTATTTGTACTTTGGTGATTATTCCATTTCCTTTCATCTCTTTCCTGCACTAGAAAACCCTAAAAAACTACCCAAACACGTCATGCTTGTTCCAAGTTTCAGAATTTTAGCCACGTGTCGTAATTGCACTGACCTGTATCGTTACTCTGGAACTAATTACAAAACCTTACAAAAGCATTTATATGTAGCTATGCACCAAAATCATATTCCTAAAAAGTAAAGGTCAATGTATAAGATGGAGTTTAATAACAGTACAGACGCAAAATATACTTTCTTTTTCCATTATGTTTTTAAATCCTTTGTAATGAATGCATGAATATTTCCCATTTAAAGAATATGAATGGATGTAAATAGAAGTCCGGCATTTATCTGAGTACTGGAGGAAATATATCTTTCTGATACTTGGAGCATAAGCCTTTGTGACATCCAGGCTTTTCGGAAACCAGTCATGACGTGACAGTTTACCGTGCGTACAAACCCTCTTCACAGCCAGGCAGTACACAGGCTCTACCTCATGACAGCATTTTCAGGGTCCACTGAGGCGCAGGCTGAATAAAGAGTATCTTATGTGAACTGTAAACTCCAGGCATTTGAAACACTACAGCGAGGCGAAAGAGAAGAAAAATAATGTTTAACAAAATGAAACAGAGACACAAACTTTAAATGTCACCGAAAAACAAAGAGGTAAAATAATGTACTGATGATCTTCTGTACAAAAGTAAAATGGAGATAGCTATTTAACATAAATTACTAGTTGTTGCACTATGTTACCTTTTTATCTTTACCTCTTCTTCAGTTTGTCTTGAAGCAGCATGTTTGAACCAAGACCTGGAGGCGATGATTTAAGAAGCAAGCTATGTGTGCCTCTCATCTGGCAGTAACTTAAGAATCCAGGACTATTTCCAAAAGGACAGCTCAGAATTTCCAGGTCGGACATAAATGCTTCAGATGATATGGTTCTACAAATCAAGGCAAACAGCCACATTTTAGCGCGAGTTCTGATGCAGCCCTTGGTCTTCTGCTCACAGCGCCACCTACAGTCAATACACTGGATCATCACTCTTAAACTGGTGCTGCTGTATGATTTGTTAAAAAAAAACTGACTGTCTGCAAGTAGCACTATTTGATCAAACAATCAGATTTTCCCTGAGGTACTTCCATCAGGAAGAGAGTCTTGTTTATCGCACAAACAAGGCAGTTTTGAATATTGTAACATCTGTGAATATATTTTGTCTTTGTTGTTGTAAATACTGTGTCATTAACAGTGTGGGTCACACCCCATGTGGCACCACATGCAAACTTAACCCCCCCTCCCCCCCCCCACATTCATGTGAACTAAGACTTTTGACTGGCACTGTGTGGGGTGAGGGGTGATGGGAGGGGGACAGTAATGGTAAAAGTTGGTGACTTGGGCGAGGTAAGGACTGGCAACAGCTGGCAAGTGCTGATCAGAGCTAAGCCAGTGTGACAACAAGATGGCCGCCTGTCACACGCCGCAGTGCAGTTTGCTGGGGGATGCTGGGATACGCCCGCTTTTCCGTCCATGTGGTTTGAATTGGGATGGCACCCATGGCTGGCTGCTGTTCCAGCAAACCTTTCCCAACTGACCACATGGAATAGATGAACTGGTTTATTCAGTCTCACCCCAACTGAAGCTCCCCCCTCAGATAGGCCTGGCCAGTTAACCCCCCAGTCATGTGCAATCTTAACTTTCCATAAATCTCTGCTCGCTTTGTGGTTTGACGCTGATGGTCCTTCTGGTACCACAAGCAGTAAAGATCAGTCAAGCTCTGCAGGTAACAAAGGCCTTTTTATCATGCCACTGCTAGACTACAAGCAATGGAATGAGTATTTGTTTATAGACTGAGGATTTTGTGTAGATGGTACAGATTAAGTCACAAACAAGGCCAGGCTAAGACCCACATAACTAGCCCATGAGTAGCATAGATTCCTGGCATATTCAGCTACCATCGCAAGCAGGACATGTGTTGCTAAACCCAACCTATCTCCAGGGAATGTGGATCCACTTTCTCTCCATTTTGTTTACACCACATTTATTGGATTCCAACTAATATCCTGATTTGTTTGGAGGGAAAAACATCATTCTGGCAGTCTGACAACTGACAAGGAACATTTCTGGGAATATGTCTGTATATTCTTTTGACTTGTTCATTAATATTCAGTGCTTCACACTTTGCGGTACATCCAGATATTCTGTTTCTTGTCATTATGATTGAGCCACTGTATTACAGTATTTATTTTTTTCCACACAAACAAAGCAACCTGGTATTTTCCTTCTATAAATGTAACAGAATTAATTTCTGGTCTGATCTCTATATCCAGCCTTTTATACAAATGCACTGAAGATTAATAGCAAAGAACTGAAATAACATTTGAGGTCCACTATGCTTCCTGGGATCAGCGCCAGACTCCCACGTGACCCCGACCAGGATGACTGATTATAAGATGGATGGATGGATGGATGGATGGATACTAGCAAATATTTTAGTAGAAAGAATAGATAATCCACAAAGTGTGTTTCAGAAATGAGGTACGCTAACATCCATTCATTTTCTGTACCCGCTTGTCCTGTTTAGGGTCATTTGGGGGTCCGGTCCCTGTCCCAGAGGCTACGGGTGCAAGGCAGGGTGCAACCCAGGTGCCAACCCATCAGAGGACACACTTACACACCATTCACTCACACCTATGGGCAATTTGATTACTCCAATTAGCCTCAGCATGTCTTTGGACCGTGGGGGGAAACCGGAGTACCCGGAGGAAACCCCACGATGACACGGGGAGAACATGCAAACTCCACACACAGGACCCAGGCAGAGACTCGAACCCGGGTCCCAGAGGAAACCCCACGATGACACGGGGAGAACGTGCAAACTCCACATACATGCTGAGGAGATTCTGGGGGCCCCAGGCACAAACCTCCATGGGACCTTCCGACTCCCCCTCCCCTGGCATGGTAAAATGTATTACCATGTATATGTATTTTATTTTACTGTAAAGTGTAAATTTAAAATATCAACAAAGAGAATTTAATAAAAACAAGACCTTTATTTTCACTTTTGTGAACAACAGAATACTCAGATAAAGCCAATTTGTCATTGCAATGCAGCCCTCTGTGGCCCCCCTTTCAGCTCGGGGCCCCAGGCCATGGCCTGCCCTGCCTGTCCTGCCTGCCCTGCCTGCTCTGCCTGCCCTGCCTGTCCTGCCTGCCCTGCCTGCCCTGCCTGCTCTGCCTGCTCTGCCTGCCCTGCCTGCTCTGCCTGCCCTGCCTGCTCTGCCTGTCCTGCCTGCCCTGCCTGTCCTGTTGCTTGAACCCTGGTCCCAGAAGTGGGAAGCAACAGTGCTGACATATAGAGATACATTTAATTTGTGGTAATTGTAGAAATAACCATCCAAGTCACCGCCACATGATAACAATATATAATGATATTGCATGCCTCCACTTATATAATCAATTCCTTCAAAAATAACGGCATGTCTGTCTTTTCTGTTTTGTCTTTATACGACTCTAAACCACTGGTGTGATCAAAATGACCAAGATGTTCAGTAAAACGCTGTAAAAAAACACTGACCTCAAATACCACCAGTAATTAATGCAGTGGTGCTTTAATTCACATTGCAGGCATCTTCACAAAGGGCTACTTTCCATGCTTGACATTTTAGCCTTTACACTTCCTGTAATCCGTTTATTCAGCTCCAACTGCATTTAAATGGAGCGAATTAGTCATGTGTTTGGACCAAAATGTGCTCTGGCCTACGATGCCAATGTAACACTTCACTCCCCACACAAATTTCGGCCATAATTTCAAGTATCCGAGTGGCCTAACATTGGTCAAGTTATAATTTAGGTTACTTTCATTACTAAAACTTGTTAGTTATTGTCTTGGTTATTTCTCTAGATCATTGCTGTCTGCATTGACACCCATGCTGTTTTTATTGGTTATTGTCAATACTAATAATAGTATTTTATGTGCATCTGTAATAAAAATAGAGATAAAAAAGCACTTACTTGGCAGGCACTGTGTTCCCTGTCAGTACTTTCTGCATTCCTGCTGAGAATCCTGTAACGTGTTTGTATTTATTCAGCACTTAACCGTTAGCCCAACACAACATCGGAAGGTTTCGCTTCAAGTCTCTGAAAAGCCAGCAGACTTCATGTATTTTTTTCATGCTTTTGAACCTAATTGTATTACTTCGTTTGAAACTGCAGTGTGCAACATTAAAGCTGAGTCTTCAGTTCCCCAGGCTGGTACTTTCCATAGCAGTAAATATCAATTCTATTGTGACTACTTTATGATGGGACCCGTTACGTAAGCTAACAATAAGTATAGTTATCATTCTCAAATAAATAAAACCAAGAGAGCTGTTTGACTTGCTAGTCGGGCTTAATAACACTAAATAAGATATGAGGTGAGTGGGTAAAAGATTTATCTTTATGTGCCTATTTCATTAAAGAGCTCCCAAGGCACCACAATCTAATAAAGGAAGAAAACACAACAATCAATGTCACACAATAACCACATTTAGCTAAAATGTGTAAAAAAAAATACTGCAGATCATGGTTTATTGACTTTGAATATATTTGGACTCAGTCCTCTTCACAAAACTGCACCATTGTTGATATTGTAGTTCTCTTTCAAGCACGGCTTTCTTCGAGTCCTGCTGCGACGTTTGACTTGGATCAGGACTTCGGACGTGGCACTTGAAACATGAAAATTCCTCAGCTTCAGCCATTCTCTTAGAGGAACCATTGTTATCCCATTGGTTGCAGGCTGCCCATATCTGAAAACTACGAAGAATATAACATTCCTACTGTCACCCTCCAGGGGTGGAATAAAAATGTTTTGTTGGAATATAGGGTTTTTTTTTTTTTTGTTGTTTTCATAAAATATACCACCTATCATTAATGCCAAAATACTCGCTTTCATCTCACCTGTGCACAGAATAGTCATCCAACAGCCTCGTAGATCATTCAGGTAGTTTTTGGAATCTGTCTTGGTGCACATCACTTTGTTCTGTATTTTTTCATGGTGGACTCATGACCTTTGGTTTTACGTACTACTATAGCATCCAGCAGATCCATAGTCATTAGCTCGGGGGCCATTTCAGACCCCCCGGAATGTTGTACACTCTATCCTTTAGAGAACATTTTTGTTGGACAACCACTCTTGCATGGATAACAATAGTGCTGAATTTTCTTGCCTCGTACATTATGTGCCTCACAGTGGACGGGTGCTTGCCAATGTTTTTCTTTTTTCAAATAAGCTTGTAACTGATTCCATCCCTGTGAGCTTCAACAGCTTTTCTGTGAGGTCTTCAAAAACCGCATCTAGTTGGTGCAGGATTCACTTCCACACAAAAGTGCCCTGATGTGACTCTGATGATGAGGTCAGCGTGTTCTTATAGGCAATTAAGCCAATTTCTATTTATTAATTAGACAAAGTAAGACCTAATCTTCAGATCACAATATAGGTCCAAGAAGCATAATCTCACTGTCCAATGTAAACCACCTATTTCCACTTTTTCACGATTATGATTCTCCTCAGTCTACCGAGAGCATTTGAAACTGACGATGAAAAGTATTTTTTAAACTAATATTTATGTTTGTACTAGTTAACAGTCACATTCATGATGGTCATTTGTTTGGTTTATTTCATATCTCTAATTTTTAACAACTTAACGTTGATAGCTAGATAGTTATAATTGTTAACTGCGTATATAAAGCACAATTAAAGTTTGTATTTTGTTGACACTGACATTGGCCTCGCTGACAACGATCCACATAAGTCCATTTAAAACATTAAACCTTTCACTGATGGCTGTGTAATGGTGAGTGTATAAGGGTGTCTTAATGTGTTTTTTAGGGTTAGTCTGTAAAGTAGTTGTTAAATTGTCTCTGTTCATGCTCTTTTGTTTTCGGAGATATGTGTATTTCTTCAAACATCAATTACAGAGTCGGGGGGGTTGGGACGATTTCAAGGGCTCCCAGGTGGCCCTAAAAAATTTGGAAAATAGCTGGATTGGTCTGGACTGGGAGGCCCAATATGATATGCCTTCATGAAGGCCAAAATCTCTAGCAGGGCCCTTGGTCAGAGTGACTGCATATGTGTGCACAGCGATTGACTGCCGGTTCTCTCAGCGTATACCCCAGGCACACGGCGACGTAGTGAAATAATGACCCCCCCATCCCCAAAAAACAAAAATAAAGGAATGTTACGGATCAGGCAAGTAACCAGGTACTAATGGCGATTCTACAGAGGGAACCTCGTTGGTTAAATCTAGGGCATCTTGCGTGGGGAACCGCACCCTACTGTCAAAATGTATCCCCCTCCCACCGCCAGGTCGCCAAAATCTACCAATAGGGACCTATCCACCGCTTATTTACTTAGAAATTATTTTATTCTCCTGAGGCAAGTCACCCACACAGGGATGCAACATCAAGAGTGTAATGTTGGCTCCACCCAGTGGTGAGAAAGTTGCACTACTAACCCCAGCAGATTAAATTGACGGAACACAACGCCATCTCGCCAAACTTCACGAATAGTCAGTGAGGTCATTATATGAGGAAATGATCGTGCAGATACTGCCTTACTTCGTGTCTCCTCTCGCATGCGGGCGGTGTTAGAAGGACATCGGTTTCTGACTTGATGCCTTGGACGTTCAGCATTAAAAAAAAAAAAAAAAAAAAAAAAAACAGTTCTGGTACCCTTATGGAAATGAGATTTGATCCAACAAATATGATAAACACCTGTAGCTCCATAAGTGTAGCATTGCCCTAACAACACAAAGGTTATGGGTTCAAATCCTAAGAAGCAGACAGAAATTGTAACCCTTCCCTCTACTGTAAATTGCTTTGGATAAAAGCACGAAATGTAATAAGCATCTCTTGATATTCACTAAGCAAAGCGGTAGAGAAAATAATTCAATTTCAAGTATGCCAGGATCATATCAAGGATACGGCCACCAGAAGAGAGCAGTGAATGTTCAGGGACAGAGTTATGTATGGCGTCGTGCCATGTGGAAGATGAACTGCAACTACAGGCCAGTTATCTTATATTAGAGCGTCATTACCGGACAGCCACGTTATGAATATCATTGCAAACACCGACATAAGGACATAAGGACAGCAGTAATACCATCCTCATCCCCACTGCATCATCAATTTATTACTTATTTATTGTTAACTTAGTCTTGTCTTGTCTTTTATTGCATTACTGTTTGTCCTGTATTTCACTGCTGTTAGGGCTCCATAGCTGTGCTCGGGTGGTTGCCAGGTCAAATCCCATTCCTGGAAAAATGATTTTGAGCTTGGCCCTTGACCCCAATTGCTCCATGCTTGCTGACCCTTTCACAAAATGTTTAGTGGATTTTTTGAATGTAATTATGATCACGTATTACCTGAGTACAACCATAATATCATGCACAAAGTGACATACTGTATATGCATACAGTGGAATTGCACTTAGAGAAGCAATGGCCATAAACATTGACAGGATGTTAAATTATTCTCATTCATATATAACTGCAATTCATAACATAAACAGCGAACATCTTTCTTATCATTAATTCTCAGCAACTTTCATCTTTAATGATCCAAAATCATTAAGGTTCTCCATAAAATTTGTTTAATGATTGCAATTCAAAAGACGCTTTCAGCAAGACGTTCACTAAGAATTCCATTAAAATGAAATACGCACATGCACAGAACAGAATATTAATTCAACTCCAGCTGTACTCATTAATAAGAATAGATGTGTACGTAAGCATAAAATTTGATTTCACTGTTACCCTAAACTGGCCAGTGTTAGGAGATGCACAGTGACTCAGTGGATTGCTCCCCATTTGTGTGTTAAATCCTACCTCTGCCCTTAGTCTGTGGAGTTATGTACTGCCAATGTC
Source organism: Hippopotamyrus pictus (assembly GCA_026781145.1). NCBI lineage: Eukaryota > Metazoa > Chordata > Actinopteri > Osteoglossiformes > Mormyridae > Hippopotamyrus > Hippopotamyrus pictus. The sequence goes on from JAODLC010000002.1 coordinate 2,406,425, forward strand.
CTCTGCCCTTAGTTTGTGGAGTTATGTACTCCCCATGTCCTCTGCCCTTAATCTGTGGAGTTATGCACTCCCCATGTCCTCTGCCCTTAGTCTGTGGAGTTATGTACTCCCCATGTCCTCCGCCCTTAATCTGTGGAGTTATGTACTCCCCATGTCCTCTGCCCTTAGTCTGTGGAGTTATGTACTCCCCATGTCCTC
>JAODLC010000002.1:2406722-2420636 GCA_026781145.1 Hippopotamyrus pictus
TCTGTGGAGTTATGTACTCCCCATGTCCTCTGCCCTTAGTCTGTGGAGTTATGTACTCCCCATGTCCTCTGCCCTTAATCTGTGGAGTTATGTACTCCCCATGTCCTCTGCCCTTAGTCTGTGGAGTTATGTACTCCCCATGTCCTCTGCCCTTAATCTGTGGAGTTATGTACTCCCCATGTCCTCCTGCATTTAAATTATCAATAGTGGGCATCAGTTATGGCACTGTGGCTATGTGGTGCGATACCCTGAGGGGGATCCAGACCACAGGGTCCTCATTGCCGAGCGTCTGGACCAGGCCACGGGGATGTCCATGTAACACCTGGTTATGGCTGATATATGGGCACTTCCGGAGGGTGGGACTGAACCACGTATCGGCCTGAGGGGGGCCGCCAGCCGGGATCCCGAGGTGTTTCGTCATGTGGTGGACGTGGCAACGTGCTATACCAGTGCTTGCTGCCAACCTGACCGGACCTATGATTATGTGCGTAAGTGCCCTGTGACAAACTGGCATCCTGTCCAGGGTGTACTGCAGCAATAGACTGCCTGTGCTACGTTCTGGAGCCCCCTGTGACCCTGACCAGGACACACAGCTGAAAGACAAATGAATAGTTGACAAAAAGAAGCCTACTAAACCTGTCTGTCTAAATCTGACTGTGCTCATTTTCTTCCCTCAGTTACATTGGGGCTCGTATACTAACTACATTTCTCTATATTTCCTGTCTCTGTGAACCTGTGTCTTGTGGCCACATAAATGGAATTAGGGCAATAAGGCTAATTTGAACAAGTAAGAGTAAATAAACCAGCTCTATTACTCTCTTTCCTTCTAATAGGCAGTTTTCTCTTCAGCCATGTTTATAATTACAAACAGCTCACACATAGTCAACTTTGTCTTAGATGTAATATGGATTGCACTGAACATTCCTGTAGTACTGATCAATGGTACACTAGTGTATATCCTGGCCATTTTGAGCAATGAGAAAACCTTATATAACGTGTCTTGGTCAGTCTAACAGCCTCTGGCTGCTTCCAAGGTCCCAGCTGCATTAATCCAGGTGCCCTGGGGTTTTCTGGGGATGACATCGCAGTGTCAGGGACTCCTGCTGCACTGCTGCATCTTTGTGCTTTGCAGCTTGACATCAATCTTCTGTACCCTTGTCATAGCAGTCAGGATACCTGCCTTATTGAGCCCTATTAGAAATCCAACCTCAAATCAAGAGAACCTAGATTCTAAACTTAGCCACCTTAGTCAGGAGAGTGTCAATGATAATTTCAACAATGCAGAACTTAGGCTGGGAGTGTATGGTGACTGAGGCTCAAGGTTTATGGGACCTCCAATGTAGCAATGGTGGTTGCCCCCTCCCAATCTAAAAGATCCTGTGGTTCATGGTAAATTGTGGGGCATGGGTAAGGGCTGCAGAGGATAGCATCTTCCCAACTGGCCTCAGGGCATGTGAGGTCAGCGCAGCTACTGAACTCAACTGGACCACACTGTCTCTCACGGCCCTTCATCTTCTCCTGGTAAGCCTGACTTACCAGGAGCATACTCAGATAACACAGATCTCTCTGACATCCACCTACATCTACTAAGCCCAAGGTCTGATTTATCCTTTAATCTATGTAATGAAGCTCCCAGAGGTAAGACTTTCCCTAATCAGGTTCTGTAGTATGAAAAATAAAGTCATACGAACAAAGAGGGTGACACCCAATCAATCTATTTTTCATTGACTAATTGCAAGCTATTTTTTCTGTTTTTTTCCCCATTTTACTTGTATGCTGTATGTAAACAAAAATGATTTTACTGTGAATATAATATCAACGTGCTAAATGCAAATATTTGCACATTATCAATTAAGGTATTATTCTCATCAATATTGTCTATTTGCTTCCAATCTATAATATATTCTTCAGGGTTCCAAAAAAAAAAAAAAAAAAAAAAAAAAACAGAAGGCAAAGGTTACGCAGTTCCATTTAAACAAAGATTAAGCTATTCTCTTATTAAACAATGGCGATTATTTAGATATCTGGAAAAAAAAATAGTGAGAGCATACCTATACTTGAACCCAGGAAAAGAAATCACTACAGATAACCACCATGTAATCCTTTTCGTTATAGATTTCTGTGCTTGACTTGCATACTGAGAGCATGGTTGTTCGGCGGATTTCCTATTCACTATGCAAATATCCTTTTAGCTTGTACCTTTACTATTTACTCTTTCTGCACTCTGTCTCTGTAAGGTTGCATATTTTAAAGGAAATAAAAGTTGGGCCAAGAAATTGGATGCAAGAATATTTGTACTATATCATTTTATAATTAATATCCTTTGTATCTATGTCCTTTATATTTTGCAAAGTTTCATATGGTTTTTTAAAAAATACAGACGGAACAACAATGTGAGGGTCAGTGTTTAATGTTGTTATGAAAAGACATTAGAAATAAGCGACCTTAGATGCATTTGGAAGTTGTCTATTTATGTGTAACAGCAATACAGATGCTCTAGTCAATACTAACAAGTGCCGACGTCTCGCTCTCTAGCAACTCTTTGTGATTTCGTTTAGACTATAGGATCGTATGTGACTGCAAAAACTTCGGAGCTGATGCAGACAGCCCAAAAGAGCTGCACTGTAGCTTTAACATCCCTTTCTTCTGTCAGTGGCAGACAAACCATATTAAAACATCCCCCTTTAGTTGGCTTTTCGGCTCAGAGGAAGGGGGTATCGGTAGTGCCAGGAGACGGACGCTCTTCACTGCTTTAGCAGGTGGGGAAACGGGAGTGAAGGCAGTTATATTGTCATTACGCGAACGTTTCAAGCTGACCGGTATGTTATTGCGTCTTGTGTTTTTTTAAGATTGGAGACTGAAACGGAGAGATCGCAGAAAGGCCTTCAGTTTGGGAAATCGGTTGGGAATTACGTTCACCGTTGGAGGGGCGCCGGCTCTTTTCGGGGCTTTTCCTGTGACTTAGGAGGAGATCGGGGATGACCCTTCGGTCATAATAAGCGTTTTGTCCAGATTTCACACCGAGGCGTTTTGTGTGTGCTGGGAAAATGAATAAGCGGATATTTGCCCTGGATGATCGAAGGGTAGCCTTTTCTGCAAACCCAGGAGCACCGCTGAAGTCAGAAACGGGGGAGTTTCTGCTGTGCTGAACTGAACATTTTTTTTTTTGTTATCAATATGCCGGAGGACAGGAGGAAGACGTATTTTTCAGCGCAGGGTAAACTCCGAAACTCAGATTTATGCTGCGCGATGCATAATAAGACGCTTTGAAACGGATGCCGTTTAATAACGAATGAAAGCGAGTCCAGCTGCTTTAAATGACTTTCGTATTGCACATTAGTAATATTAATAATAAACTGCATGTTTTAGACCTGGTTGACTCTAAATCGTTTGTGTTATGGACCTCCAGCCTTTGGATTTGGCTGTCTGTAAATGACTTGTATGAGACATCAGTCTGGACCCGATTTGGCGTTTATGCAGAAGCTTAATGGTCGCCTGATCCCCGACACACGCACACCTAAACAGCTCACAGAGTTACAGGTTAAAACCTGCAAACTAGTTCTCCTTTCTGGATAAAGTCAATCTTCCTGCGAGTCTGATTAGTTACCCGCAGTGTGTATCTGGCTGTTTCTTCCCACACAGCCCCATCTGGATCCATAACTCTAATGTTATTTTTTTCATGTCCGTTTTGGGGCTTGAGACGTAAGCAGCCATCCGTCCATCCTTGGTCAAAGTAACGGGCTGATCCGTAAGGCGAGTCGCGAACGCTGGTGCATTTCGGAGGGGAGGTGGAGCGCCGGCCGACTTCCGCGTTGACGCAGTGGGATCTCTACGTCTGGTCAGCGGCTTCCCCCGCCCAGCCCGCGGTGACAGCGATGGGTAGGAAGCGGTGTGTCGGTGCCGATTGCTCCAAGATGGCGGCCGGGTGCTGCGGGGTGAAGAAGCCGAAGCTGTCGGGATCCCCCGGGTCTGGGGGTCCCGGCAGCGCGGGGAGCGGGATGCCCGGGACAGGACACTGCGGATCGGACCTGGGGATCGGCTCCTCCTCCGCCGTGCAGGCGGGGAATGTGAGCCGGCCGAACGGCCTGGGGGGTCCCGGGAGCAGCTGCGGCGGCGGCGGCAGCGTCAACTCGATGTCCCCAACTCCGGGGAGCTACGGTGCAAACGGCCTCTCCCCGAATCTGAGCCCCGGACTCGGCGGGGGACGCAGGATGGTGGTCTCGGCGGAGATGTGCTGCTTCTGCTTCGACGTGCTTTATTGCCATCTGTACGGATACCAGCCACCCCGGACACCCAGGTTTACAAACGACCCGTAGTAAGTATGCTAGCAAGCTAACTACAATATATAATATCCTCTTTAATAATGTATCTAAGTGTTACCCGGATTGCTAGCCACCTAGCCGCTCAGTTATTCCAAAAGCCGCTTTAAAAACCTGTCATCCTCGCAATCCCGTTACTTTCACGCACTCTCCTCCCTGGCGGTGTCCCATACAAACGAAAGAGCACCATATAACCCCCTCATCCAGCGCCTAACATTATAAAAGTTTTCCTTTGATAATGGCTTTCGACTCCTTTCGACCTTTCCTCCCTTCCTACAGGGACCCAACACGGCGGCTGTCTTGTATTTTATAGCCAGAGTATCGGTCTCATTAAGGGGGTCGGGAATAAACGCTCCCCCTCCCCTTGAAACTTTGTTGCGCTTCCTTGGGCATCACGATTAAAGCAGCCTTTTAAATATAAGTATATATAGTGTGCAAACCTGAAGAGCTTGAGTGGCTCCAGCTTAATCAATGCGATCAACTTTCTTTGCGCTTGTATTGGTGTTTATTAAAGGCCGATGCAGCCGGTAGGACAGCTGATCGCAACGTGTCCGCCTGGCAGGGATGGCAGTGAGATGGGAAACGGCGATGTCTGTTACTACAGGGCATATAATATGCGGCTCCTTATTGCAGTCGACGGCTACTTTACAAGACGGGGAAAATAGCTTTTGTCGCATAGCTGGTGAATGATTGCAGTTGAGGTGAGGCGTTTTTTTTTTTTTTTTAAATGGTGTTTTATAGAAGTACAATGTCGGTGATAGTTTGAGCCCAGTTACAGTACCTCTTACTAGCTGGAAACATAATGGTTAAAATCTATGGGTAAATGTTTAGACGTGCAAGGAAGGTAGGAGATTGAACAGGATCTTACTGCTGCCTGATATATTTCAAAATATATCCTGCGTGTAATTAAATACGCACGGTTTACATTTACCACCACACTGCCAGTTAAATTATGGCATTGATTTTACAGTTGACTTGTAGTTTTTTTAGCTGGTGTCGTTGGATGTATGAGTGAATTGTATTTAAGGTAAATCAAGTTTCCTGATTATATTATTTATTGTTATATAGGCATTTATCCAGGGAAGGGAAGATTGACACTTATGTATATTATTATGTATGTCAGCCAGAGGTAATATTGATATTTCCTTACAGTTTGCCTTTGAATATGCTGCGTGTTCGTTGCTTATCAGTCAGACTTTGGTCTGGAGAACCACAAGAGCCTTAAGCTGACATGAGATCTACCAGTGGGCTGAACCTTTATTTATATATAGCTGCTTGCAGAAAGCTAATTTATTAAGAAGCACCACTGAGGTGATTTGCCTAATGGAGTGAATAACCGTTTTATTTAACAAAATTAAAAAAAAAAAAAAAAAAAAAAAACAACCTGTGCCTGTGTTGATAAAAGGAGAACAGACACTCGTGTGACAGCACCCTGAAGCTGTCTGTCATTTTGCAATTTTGTAAACCTACTGCTATGTGATGAATAACATCCTACAAAGCTATTGTGCTTTTGTGAGGCTTTAAAACAGGGGCGTCCAGCTCCTGGCCTGGAGAGCCCAAGCCCTGCATATCTTTGGGTCCCTCTCATTTAACCCGCCTGATTCTACTTCTTTGCTAATTACCACCGATTTCTTCAGTTGAATCAGGTGTGGTGGAACAGGGAGAGAACTAAGCTGTGTAGGGCGGGGGCCCCATAGGACTGGAGCTGGAGACCCCTCCTTTAAAGGAATCCATAGATGTTAAGATTGAGGACCAGATGACTGTGAAATGAGTTTTTATACACAAGCGTTTGACAGGAATGGGCCGACTTCTAGTCTTTACCCCAGGTGAAGCCAAAAGGTTTTGAATGCCCTATGTCCATGTAATTTAATGTACTTAAGATGCTTATTGAAGATTTGCAGAAAATTCAAAATGAAAATTTAAACTCCCCCCTGCTGATCCAATTTTTCAGTCTCAGTTTTGGTCATTTTTATTTCATTTTAATTTTGCATGATGTCGCTGAACATTTCACAGCGCAGTCTCTATAAAGCACCACATAAAGGTTTAGCTTGACTGGTTACGGCATTGCTCGTGTATGATATAAATGAAGGCACGTCAGATCCATTTTTCAAAGGGAGAGGAAGAACACGTCTGCAGTTTGAAGAGGTGTATGTTATTGATTGAATAAACACCGAGCTGGCTGTCGTCGCTTGTGATTTGTTGAGGAGAGCCTTCTGCTGTTTAAATGCTTTCTTAGCTGATGGACTCGATGTTCTGCTGAGAGGGTGGAAACCATCAGGAATCAGCAGAAGAAATGAAAAGGGTACAGATCCTGAATAACTGAGTGCCTCACTGAAACTAAGTGGATAATCATTTGTGTACCTCATTAGTTATACTCAAACTGCATAACAATGATGCATAGGCCTGTGCTTCAGAACTGAAGCACAGTCCTGAAGCACAATTCCAACCTGAATTGGACGCTCCCTGTTCGTTTTGCGCAATCTGTGTGTCGCCTCTGTATGGATTAATTCCTGAAGGCTGACTTCAGTGACATGTCTGTCTTATGACAGACCATTCGATGAGTGTTTATCAATACACATACTTGTGTTCTCGCATACATGTTTGCCGTCGTCTTCCCTTGTCAAAGTACAGTTTGAGTACTCAAGAACGGAAGTACTGAGGGAGGTAAAATCGCTGGATGTCATTCTTGCCCAGCCCCAGATATCACGGATGCATCAACTGCATTCTCGTCAACGAGAACAATCCCATGATGCATTGTGTCCCAAGTTCATTATCGTTAGGCAAATTAGCAAGAATTGTCTTGGCAAGAATACAAGTATGTTCTTTGTGTTCTTGTTATTGATAAACACCCAATACCCATAATGCCTATTGATAACCATTAGCATTTGCATTGACCTTGTCTTTATTTTTTTGGGGGGGGTGGGTCAGGTTGATTATCCCTTTACTAAGGTGCCATTCTGTTTCACAATAGCAGGAGAAGGGCACTTGAAAGATTTTGTTGAAGTGAGCATGTAGATATTGAGATGCCACTGGTTTTAAGAATGGCCCTGATCTCTGGTTGATTTGAGGACACATTTTATATGGCGAATAGCTTTTCCTGCCAAATGTTAAATGGGGAACGTCGTCCTCTTCTTTTAGCTCGTGTCCTTTTTGTGACCGCCTTCACCCCCCCCCCCCCCCCCCCACTTGTCCACACCGTTACCCTTATTTTGACATCCTCCAAAAAAAAAAAATCTGTTTAGCAGCTGACTCTCAGGAAAATCAAGAGCGTTTGCAGTAAAACTGCGAAGCTTCCATTACGTTCTTGGACTTTGGAAAGGATATGAGTGTTTCTGTCTTCACTCAGTCAGCTGATAGTCTGGGGACGGTTTATCCAGAGGCTCAAATTCAAAGTAACAGTAAAAGAAGATGCCAGAAAATAATCACACCAGGTTAGACATGGTTCGATTGTAATGCCACCTTCACACTCTTCAGTTTTCTGACACCATTAAGCTACCTCTTAAAAGTAGGACTGTTTGGCTATTTCTGACAAGCCTTTGGGAAAATCCTATGTTAACATTTACCCTTCCAGAAGCAGATGTTGTTCCCATTCAGCTCTGTGCAGAAGAATCTGTCTACCTTTATCTACTTTGTAGACAAAGGAAACAAAATGAATATGATATAAAATGTAATTGCGTAATGAAGTGCTTATTTGCTACAGTTATTTGATTGGATCCTGTGTACTGTGTCAACATTGATATGAAATTTAAGGTGAAACTTGCCATTCTGGACAAAGTCCTTTTTGGAATGAAGATGAAATGTTTTATTGCTGGCAGAATTTCAGGAGGTCATTTATGGGGATTTCAGATCTTATTTTTAGCACTGTGAGGTGGCTGACTGGGCAGCACATCACAACTCCAAGGTTTGGGGTTCAAATCCTTTCCCTGCTTTGAGTGTGGAGTTCTCTGTGTTGTCTCAGTGATGCACGTGTTTTCTCTTGGTTATCCCGATTCTTTCATAAACTAGTGTCATCCTTTTATTTCCCATGGTTTGGGAATGTGTGCGTTTGTGCCTCGTGAAGGGCTAGCATCTTGTCTGAGATGCACGCCTTCCTCATGCCCTACGCTGCCTGAGATAAGCTCCAGGCTGGACCTGTGATCTTGTGCTGGATAAGTGATTGGTTGACGGACGGAGATATTATTTTTAGACATGTGTCTGGTTGTTTCACACAAAGCAGATAAATGGAAGTGTTGTCAGAGTTTTCATGTGTATGAAACTTTAACATAGCAATGAACTTCTTTTATGTGATTTTGTTCTTGGTAAAGGCAAGGACACGCCCTGAATAGATTGGCCATCCATCTCAGAACACACACACAAACACACACACACTCACTCACTCATTCTCTCACTCATATCTTTGTGGGGACCTTTTGTTCATTTCTATGGGCAACACCCTAATTCCGATAATGACGATCCTTGACCCCTATCTAGCCCTAAACTTAAACATAAGTAACCAAACAGAACACAAGATGTTTGGCATTTTTAGTTTTTTGATTGCAGTCACAAATGTTTATATACCTAAGTTTTCACTTGTGAAGGCCATAAGAATGTCCCCACAAGGTCATAATAACGGTTTTTATCACAATGTGGGGAAATTTGGTCCCCACAATGTAATATGTGCATGACCACACATACTCACACTCACACTGGAGACTTTTATAAATACCTGTTGACCTAACTGCATGTTTTTGTGCTGTGAGCAGAAACTAGGCTAACTGTAAGACGCCCGTACATCAGAGGAAGAAAATGCAGATGTCACACAAACAGTGGCGATTGTGTTTAGACCCCCAAACCAACTGTTACAGCATGGTCCCCCCCCCAGTAAATGATCACTTTATCCTTCTCGTTACTATGGTAAAATATTACTAATGTGTAAACAGCCGCAGCTTTTCTGCTCCATTGTTCATTTTTCTCAGAATGTGTCTCTGCCAGGCCTGCTGTATAGCTGTCAGGCCTGCTGTATAGCTGTCAGGCCTGCTGTCAGTCTCCCAGTCTCCTACCTTCACCTCCAAGCTACAAAGGGATCCATACCGTCACTGACAGTGTTAAGTTTGCATGGAATAATGAGCGTGTTGCTTATCTGTCATATGCTGGGGGGGGGGGGGGTTCCTTCTGCCCCCTCCATCAAAATATAAACATTTATTTCCATTTTAAAAACATTTACTGTTTGGTATCCTATCTTCCTGAGTTTTTCCTACCAGCAATAAAATAGCTTCTTGTCTTTTTTAAATGCAAAGAGTAAAACCTGTTATCAGGGATTCAGAGAGTTATTTTTTCCTGGATTGTGCAAAAAGAATAGTTGTTTGGATATATGTGATAAAATTTATATATAATATTTTAGAGAGGGAGCTCCTTACCGCAGTATAAATGGTTAATGCCTAGAGATCTGCTTTTAGCTTGAGTCATTGGTGAGTCCTGGGCTTGAGTGATCTGAGTCATACTTGGGTACGATTTTAGGGGCGGGATTAACCTAAATGGCACTGTTCCCCCTCCCATGAAATGCATAAAAACAAAATAAACAGATGTAGCGGCTAATGCTAGTGGAAAAGCTAGGGCATCTGAGGACAGGCTAGGGGTTTGAGACGTGTTATTAGCGAAAGTAATTGAACAGGCTGTTTATAAGTAATTACACCCTAATTTACCGCTTTTGACAGTCATGAAAAACGAGTAGTGATGCTTGTATGCATGCAACTGTCTGGGCAATCAGTACTGCGGTATTACCACAATGGCTGTGCACATCACCCTGGAATAGAACACTGAGAGTGCATTTTTAATTCAGGTTTTTTTTTTTTCGAATGGATAGCAAACAGGTAATAGGTTTTTACCTAAATTGTTTACATCTGCTGTAACAAGCTGACAGCCTCCGTGCCAAGAACAAAAACGCGTGATTCTTCTTGCCACTGGGTATGTTTTTTTTAATTACTACTACCACTACTACCAGAATTTCCCAAAGTGCTTAAAGAAGGCTCTGTTTGGCCGGCGTACATGCAGTTGCTCATCTGTTCCTCTTCTGTATCGGTGCTAAAAAGCATCTGGTCCCTCTGAAAGTTCAAGGCCAACATGATGAGCTTGCAGACAGAGAAACAAACACCCACAGTTTATGCTGCATGCTGCTCTTACTGCTGTACTACTGCTTTAGCTTATCTTAAGCAGGACTGTATATGTGGCACATAATCTGTATAATTAGTTTATATCACTTGTGGAATAGTTAGACAAAAACAGACATTATAGCGCAGTCTATGGCACAATTAAAATGTAGAATGTCAATGATAAAACATTTATCTAATACAAATACTTTAAAAACAGTTTGTAGGCTCCTAAAAAAAAGAGAGGAAATGCCTCAATTCTCAGCACGTCTTTCCTAACCGTCCCTCTTCCGGCTCCTTATCGTGAGGTTGGAGCCTATCTTAGGAGGCAGAGGTGCACCCTGGCTGTGATCCCAACCCGTCACGAGGCAGGCGTGCACACGGGCGTACACTGCGGACGGTTTGGAGATGTCATTTAGCCTGACTGCGTGTTTTTGGATTGGGGTTAAACCAGAGTAGCTGGAGGAAACGTGCTCAATACGGAGAATGTGGAATGCACACGGACCGGAGGATGGATTCGAGGTTTGGATGTGTGAGGGAACAGTGCTAACCACCAAGGTCCTGCAATGTCCCGTCTTCTTAAATCTGTCTCCCCTTTTGTAGAAATCTAGTTATTTCTCCCACTCAAGGTAGGAGGTTACTCTCTTTTTACTGTTTGGAAGGATGTACTCACCATTAGGCATAACAATGTGCATGATATCTGATTTTTTGATTATATTCTTGTACAGTTTTGCATCCCTCCTCCTTTACAAAGGGTTATTATTGTGATCATTGATACCCCTGGTCTGGTACCGCCCCCTTTGTGTCATTCTCACCAGTAATGGAAATTGCCCTTTGTTCCGGACCTGCCCTGCTTTCAACTAGCATTGTAAGACCTTAAGGAAAGAGATGTCAATTTCAGCTGGAGCTCTGTATAGCTTCATACCTTATGTGTCAAAAGCTCCACTAGGTAATCCTTTCAGTATTGTTCAAAGGCTGTCTGTGAGATGTGCTGTATGTTTGTCTGCAGCCCAGCCCTGTACAGGCTACATCTTCCGCCTGATGTTTTTCTCCCATAATCATAGCTGGTGTTTTACTGAGCTAGTGACAGCCCCATAGACAGTGTCTGTCTGTCTGTCTGTCTGTCTGTCTGTCTGTCTGTCTGTCTGTGTCCTGCAAGCAACTGGCTTTCTCTCCATGCTCATCTGCCTTATATTATTTGCCTCACAGGATCTAGGCTATAAGTCATCAGGGTTATTTGTTGAGTTGGCTGCTTAGCCACATAGCTGGTCATTTCAACACCTCCCTGGCAAGGACAATATTCACTTACTCACCTTACAGGGTATTATAAATGTATTCCAGTTTTAAAAGTGCAAAAAGAAAAAAGGTCACTGTCCCTTTAAATTCAGGTTGATAAATGGATGCTGTTACAATAGGTGCCCTTTGAAATCAGGCTTCCCTTTGCGAAAAATGCTCCGCTGCATGTTAATGCTTCAGCTCGGCTCGAAGGGCCGCTCTGTGGCTGTAAATCAGGAAAGCCCGACCGTCTGTGAAAGTCAGGGCTCTACTCATACTCCATAATGTTACACGGTGTACAGCCCAGTGTGGAATAATGGCTGGCAGTTTGATGGCTGCAATCTTCTGTTTCAACCAAGCCTTTAATAAATTGGACTTTATATGTATCAGTCCTGCTTATTAATTATTGTAACAGACAAGACTGCAGATGTGGATTTTTCTGCTAAGAATTTGTTTCCTTTTCAAAGTAGTGACTATATTGGGTGATTTAAAATTTAGATTTTATTATTATTAAATTGAATTTTCTGTAAGTCATTTCTCTTTTGCTCATTCTCCACATGTTTTGGTTTGTACAGTAAAAGTCTATAGAGTCTATGTATTAAATGAAATCTCATTAATTAGTTGCTTGATGACCAGGACAAGGGAAACCTTGATCTTAAGATGCTTTAAATATTTCTGAATTGAAGAGCTTCCAATGGAATGGATTGTACCGGTCCAAACATTCAACTTAAATAAATGTTGTATTATTTGCATTATCTCATAAAGAAACATTTTACATATGCCTTGTGTGACTCTGCATTGAAGTTGTGTACCGTTGTGTCTTGGTTAATGCTGAGAGTTTGAGTACGAGAGGAAAATGCACTGGGAGAAGTTTAAGCGTAAGCTTCCGGAGTGTGGTCTCTGAGCCGCGGCAACTCCACATCTATGTATGTTTCCGTGCCAAAGTTGTAGGCTGTCAAAGAAAATTAAATTATGCTTCTGTTGGTGTAAAACTATGATCTGTCAAAGTGTGTCAGCTTGGCTATTTAAAAACTTCACCTGAGGTCACCGTAGCATTTTCCAGTATCATCCTGAATACCGGGGTATTTGTTGGACTTGACCTCTAGCATACCCTGTTTGGTTAATCAATACCTCATGAAGTTAATTAAGTGAGCTGGTTCTGAAATGTAAGGAATACATGGAATGGCTGGGGTGCCCCTGAGGAGATCTTTGGGACACACAGTGATGTTCATCCAGCCGTCCCGGATACCAAGACACGGTACACACCAGTGACTTTTTGGAGAAAAGAAAGAGGAACAAGAAGCTGTATATATATCCTTGCATTAACCGTTTTTAATATTTTTTTTACTTATGCTGTAAGTCTATATCTTTAAACATAAGGCTTTTACACAGTACTGTGTGTGTAACATAGAAATGATCAGGAGAAGAATATTTTCTGAGTATTTCTTTCAAAAGAGTTACATTTTTATTCAGCAGTAAAATGCCACACCTTGCAGCTGTACCTAACGTAGCATCTAAGACTAATGCGTGAAGCCGATGGCCTGCTTACATAATTAAGGGGGATTAATGTCATAATTAAGGTCATACCAGCCAGATTTCAGGCGATTTTTTGGGATATTCATACCAGAATCACTTTTTTGCCAGTATGTACGAACCTTTTAATATTATAACTAGCATATTAGCATTTTGATACAAATTGCTCATATTCTCTTTACTGTAAGATCATGTAATAACTGCTGCCTCCATAACCTGATCTTATGGTAAAAAATATGATTGGCAGACTTGTATTTAATGTTTGTTTTCTGCGCCTCGTGTGGTGATAAGAAGTACTACCACCCACACACAATAAATATATGTGGAAGTTCTCGTCTTTTATAACAGTCACAGGTGACAGCTGTCACCTGGGTGTGTTTAATTATAACATGGACACTTACGGTATAGACAGTACTTCTTAGCAAAGGGTGCTGAAATTACAAATGATTTGTGTTTAATCTGTTTATTTTCTTTTATTGTCTCTGCAGTCCACTATTTGTTACGTGGAAAACAGGACGGGACAAGCGGCTGAGGGGCTGTATAGGTACCTTTTCTGCCATGAACCTCCACTCAGGACTCAGGGAGTACACCCTCACCAGGTAAGGCTCCACTTACACCCTCACCAGGTAAGGCTCCACTTACACCCTCACCAGGTAAGGCTC
>JAODLC010000002.1:2420736-2434012 GCA_026781145.1 Hippopotamyrus pictus
ACCCTCACCAGGTAAGGCTCCACTTACACCCTCACCAGGTAAGGCTCCACTTACACCCTCACCAGGTAAGGCTCCACATATCTGCTCTGCTTAGCGTCACCTCAGCCATCTAGATCAGTGGTTATCTAACCAGGTGGCTGTGGCCCAATAGGGCAATTTATCCGAAAAGCTTAGAAAAAACATACGACATTAGCATTGATATTCTTGCAAAATAAGCCATAGCATGAGACAATATCATTTATCCATGCAGGGCGATGACTTTTGATATGGTACTTTTGGTACTGTCGCTTTTCCATTGACTTCTTGTTGAGTACCAGTACCAAAACTGCCAAACCAGCTGTGGTACTTCTTTGGTACTTTGGGGTGGGACTTGAAATGTTTTCTTTGTTGATTGTTTATGCAAATAACCTGCCTCTGAAACACAATATGAATGTTGCCTTTAAAAACAGTTGTGAACTCAGAAAACAACAATAAATGAAGTTGAAAATAAGAAAAAGCCTTATTTTAATATAGCTGACTAGTAGTGAAAGAATTGCATGTGCATAACATGCGATGTTGGTAACAATATCGCACATCAGCAAGCCGTGAAATATACTACAGCCATTTTTCGAATTTAGTACAAAATACCTCGCGTTGCATTGTAATGTCATTCAGTGCCAGTACCAGTTTTTACACCAGTAGAAAACCAACTATTTGAAGTACCGCACTTTTGGTACTTTAAGAAGGTACTTGGCACGGAGGAAAAACGATCTTAAGTCACAGCTAGATAAGATTTGAACAAGTTTTAGCTATTAGTTGAATTCTCCCCAAGCGAGCTTGATGGGCCAAATGGCCTCCTCTCGTTTGTAAATTCCTTATGTTCTTATATCGATATACTTTTATTGTGCATTAAATTTAGGGCTTTATTAAACATTTTTTGAAAGCAATAGTATTCCTTCCCTGTTGTAAACTGCAAGAGAGCGCTGGCTGTAACATTACACGGAATCCCAGAATTCACAGCTAAAATCAAACCATTGAGTTTAGTGTCTCACAGGGAAGGTCACGGAGGGAAAAAGCAAGGAATCATTGATACTTAGTTCATTTTGTTTTAAAACTTTGTCAGAAAGTAGTTTGCAGTATTTGTTATTTTATGTAAGGCTAATACCTTGAAATGAGGGTCTTTTTAGTTAAGTGCATTTTTAATGGTTGTCATTTGTCAGGCTTCTGATTTTAGAGCCATTTGCCAAATACGTTTTAGATTAGTTTTTTGTGTTCAAAAACATTAACCTTCTGTTTTGTGAGCAATGCCATAAATTGAGGCAAAAAAGCGTAGGTCGACTTGGTGGAGTGAATCCTTGTTTGCGTCATGTTCAAAAGAAACTGCATCGATTGGCAGTGTAACCAAATTAAAATAAGCTTATTAAAATATGCTGGTCTTAATAAACACTGACAATTTGTGTCATCATTGCATGATGCATTCAAGAGAAACGACATCATAACCTGTGTAGGGCGGGGCAAACATGTTTTCCTGGACACAGGGGGTCCTTGGATAAAAAAGGAAGAGAGACACTGGTCTAGATGACATCTCCTCATGGAAGCTGATCTGCTTCTCTTGAAGCAATGCCATATTCTTAAGCTCAAGCAACCTTAGCTGCTGAGCATCTAAAATAGCTCAGGTTGTACATCTTAAAATGTCTCATTCTATCCAGTTCAGCATTCAGTCCAGAATATATCACTCTGTCTAAATTTCAGAGCTCTTTATAAGAAGGTGATGTGGGTTTTTGCTGTAATCAGTCTACCCTCCCCCCCCCCCATCTCAGCGACATCATCTTTTGGGATTCCTCAGCCTGCCATTGGCTAGTTTTTCTAATAATTGTCTGAGTGACTCTGAATTTGCAGCCTTACGATTACTGGTCATGCAGATGGATCTGTGTGAGGGATTCTGCAGACCAGTGTTTTGGGTGTCTGTCTTCCCGGTGGGAAGGCTCATCACAGGTAGACCTCCCTCTGGGAACCAAACGTGGGCAGTTAGTGGGCAGTCAATGGGCAGTTTCGTTTGGCCTGTATATTTGGCAGAGAGTAAATCAGATACATGTCAAATGTGTCAATAAAATTCTCATGCAAAGATAATACTTTACATTTGAAATTTTCTTCGGTGCAGTGCTGCATTGAAAAGATGACTACCTTATGGTGTCGTTGGACAGCTTGCATTTTTTTATCTAATTTATTTGTAAATAAGGGGCTTTCGTCGTATGCGTTGCAAAATGTTTTAGTGGATAGTCTGATTGTTAGTAGGGGGGTTGCTTTCCTCTGAATGTATCCATTAATGTTATTTGCCTCACTAATGAGTGTCCATTTTGTGGAATGTGTTTTGACGAGAGTTTCATCATGCGGCTTCCGCATGGTTCCCCATCTCTGCATGTACAAATCGCTCATATGAAAATGGAGATTAGCATTTGCGGGTTTTGCCGGTACTTTACCTTGACCTGGTTCATCCACCTCTCTGATCGAGGTTTATGGTTTGCGCTCTCTTTGGTATTTATATGCTCCTGAGCCTATGAATTCATTAAAAAAAAACAATGACCTAAATTTAGGGGATCTACAGTAGCGGTTTGCGTTAATAATCTTCACGTTGCTGCTGTTAATTAAAATCTTCCAGTAAATTGTTATAATCAGATGGAAATGGAAGCTCTGGAAAGGCTGCTGGAATTTGGTCGCTTATGAGTCGCATCGTTGGGAATCCCCGTGGGGACTGTCTTTGGCTACGGCGCATCTGGAATCTCAGAATTTCTCGTGTCGCAAGCAGATCGTCTACTCCCAGACATATTTGCAAACCCTGTCTGCAGCCGGTATAAATCTTTTCCCTCTTGGTGTGGTCTTTTGTTCCCGGTATGCATTTCTGAGTTGCGCTGAAGGTGTTATTCGTATCACCAATAGGGCTTAAAGTCGCTTCCTTTCTTCTTCATGAAGTCTCGTATTTTCAAAGAGTTATTCAAAGTTTCTTGGTTACTGAGGTCCCAGGTGTTGGATCCTGTGATTTTTAAATTTATTTATTTTAAATTTCTTCTTCTTGGGTCTCAGATCTGCTCCTCAGATCTTTCGAGGGCATAGGGTGTCTAATGATGCTTTATAAATAATGTAGTGGAAGCGTCATTGGAGAGGTGGGCACAGTGACTCAGAGGGTGACGGAGAGTGACAGTGGAGACGAGAGGGTGCAGCCGGATTTGTGAAGTGCTCAGAGTTGAGCGGGGGGGGAGACTGCCTATTTTTTTTTTTTCCTTCATACTTTGTGAGAACTAGGTGTTCGAATGCAGCACAGACAGACATGTCTGTGATTTCCTAACCGCTGGGTTGAGTTGGCTTTCCATTAACTTGCCAGGTGGGAAAGAAATTAAATAATACCAAAGCCAGGTTGATTTATTTCCGTTGTTGCGGTCTGATACCTGGAGTTGGCTGCAAGGTGGTTGCCACCCTTCATTACAATAATTCATTAGCGCAGCTAATCTCGTGGCGTTGCCTCTGAGAGTCTGAATGATTTAGAAGTAAATTAAACGTAACCTGACTAACTAGCTTCCCCAGAAGCCCTAAACCAGAAAAAAACGTCATTTGAATTTTAAAATAAATTAATTTAATTATAGCTAGCTATGAATGTAAAGAATGTTTTGGACTGTACAATCTCAGTCTTCTCTGAAACACACAAAAGATTAGATTTGCAAGTCGTCAGCTTTCTTAAATATTTACTGAAAGCCAGCGTTCAGCGGACAGAGGCGTGTGAGCGAGTGCCACGCATAGTATTCAAAGCATTCTTCTCCAGGAGGATGAGCCGTCAGACAGGCACAGAAAAAAAACAATATAGGCCCGTAGGCTGACACTGAAGTGTGAAATTTTAAGATGACGCCAATTCCAACATTTTATTATAAGCAGTGGTGCTCTCCATTAATGCACATTGCACAGCATGCCTTAATTTGGAAAACATAAGGTGTCGCCGTGGTAACCAGCTAGGGCATGAGTCAAGGAAATAAGTGTTTAACAAGGGGGTGGCAGCGTTTCAGGCAGCATGATTCGTGATCACGTGTGTTTCCTGGATACTCCAGGCTTTTTCCATATTGTAGGGGCCAGACGGATAGTGTGTATGTGTGTGTTTTCTCTCGAAATGAAGAGGCGTTCCTCCGCGGCCCTGATCGCCTCCGGATGGACTCTTCATCATTGTGACCTGCATGAGAAGTTAGATCGGCCTCCGTTCTGCTTACGTATCCACCGTCAGCAAGCCTCTCTTAGCCAATGTGCCGCTTAGTCAGGATTAAATCATAGCCAGGGAGCTTTAATTAAAAAAAGAGAACTGTCAGGTTTGGAATCCACAGAGCTGTAATCAGTATCTGAATCAAGATCGGAAAACTGTCTGATTTTTGTAATTTTTTTTTCTTCAGTTTA
Organism: Hippopotamyrus pictus; assembly: GCA_026781145.1. Taxonomy (NCBI): domain Eukaryota; kingdom Metazoa; phylum Chordata; class Actinopteri; order Osteoglossiformes; family Mormyridae; genus Hippopotamyrus; species Hippopotamyrus pictus. The sequence goes on from JAODLC010000002.1 coordinate 2,425,147, forward strand.
GTCCATTTTTGAGGGTAAATTCTGTCATACCTGAAAGTAAACATGAATATTTATGGGGGAAAATGGAATTTATATTGGTACAGGAAAAATGAATGTGTAAACTGGTAGATGACTGAGAATGTTGAGCTGTCTCCAAGGGTGTCGCCACACTGTGCTGCCCGAGTATAGCTGAGCGTCTCTCTCTGCGTCCACAGTGCCCTTAAAGACAGCCGCTTCCCCCCCATGACGCGGGACGAGCTGCCGCGACTCTTCTGCTCCGTGTCTTTGCTCACCAACTTCGAGGACGTCGGTGATTACCTAGACTGGGAGGTACGTACAGACAACGTGGCGAAAGCTCAGATGCTCGTGGGTGGAACTCCGGTACGCCCGTCTGTCGGGAGTGCAAGTTAATATTCTGGAGAAATTTCTAGAGGTGCGGTGTTATTAGGTGCCCACACATACCTCAGTGGGTTAATAACCCGCTAGTATTGTGAGGTTATCAAAGGAGGGCTGAGACCTTATTAAGGCCTCCTGAGCTGACGGAGAAGCGGAGGCTCGGCACAAAGGCATCTCGCCTTCTTTGGGTCATATTACCAGCAGATGTAGGCTCTGAGCTGTTATTTCAGTGCACCTTGCATTCAATATGAGGATAACCCTAGTCTCTGCTACTCACGGTGGATGCGATACCTCACAGTCTGAGTGCCTGCATAGAATGTAAAAATAGAAGTTCACTGGCAGCATATATTTTCTCCTAACTTGAATGGGGAACACTGCTGCTCTTAAAAGATATGTCACAAATGTGACAGTTACGAGAGTGTTAATGTTTAATCCCTCATTTCCATCTACCCACACATTGACCATAATTAGAATGTGTGGAAGGTGAAATGATTGATGAAGCAATTTAAAGCAATTTTCCCCCCCCAAGTCCACTTGTTGTATTATCTGTTTAAGTGTTATTATTTTGTTCCTCTTATGTATCGGGTTTGTCTCAGTAGTAGAACAAAGTACCGCAGGTATAATTTTTATATGTTGAAAGTCAGTAATGAGTCAGGAGAATTGAGTTGATGTTTGTGGCCAATAGGGGCAGAAGTGCAGTACTTTGATTGGCTGCCGCATAAGCATGTTGTCGCATGGTAATTAAGCTCTATTGTCTAATGGCTAAAGGGAGATTTGGGGAGGTTTCTATGCCTCAAAGGATGGGGGCATGGTGGGGGGGGGGGGCAGCAAACCCTTTATTACCTTCCGGTCGACTTCCGCTTCAGGGAAATGACCAGTTTGATAAACTGAATTGTAAATTGAAGTAGGACTCTGGTCTAGGGCTACTGGCAAAACGAAAGCAAGAATAGACCCATATATACCGATAATGGGGAAGGACAGGACACATTAAAATGAATGGTTACAGTCACCTGCTTGGTAGCCCTGTCACCCTCGCTGCTCTCTCTGCGGCTGCGGTCGTTCCCACCCCTACTGCCCCCAGAGCTCCCAGGCCTGCAGCTGACCAGGGGAACTCAGAGATTAGTGTAGATCATCCCTGTGGCCTACTGCCCCACCTAATGAAGCTGCCCTAAGGACCTGGCAGAGGAATTACCCTCTCTGTGTGCTCTTATGCTATAATAATCAAGGCAGTGTCATTGTGAACCTGACGCTCTGAAGTCTATGAAGGCGATCTTTCATGGTAAACAAAAGTGTCTAGTAAAACTAAGCTTCTATTTCCAGAAGTGAGTCTCTCGAGGATTATTTTTCCACTCAACTGAAAACCCACCATCAGTGATTTTTCCTTAATATATTAAGTTTATTGTTGTGATACGGCTTCACAAATTTTTTTTCACCCTAACAGGATATGTACCATCCCTTTCTTATAGGTGGGTGTACATGGCATCAGAATAGAGTTTATTAGCGAAAAAGGATCAAAGCGGACCGCCACCTACCTTCCAGAGGTTGCGAAGGAGCAAGGTGAGCTTCTCTGTATCCGATTCCATACTGCTGATGGCTCTGGTTAGTACTTGGCTGAGAATCAGTGAGTGTAGCTAAAACCATGCACAAGATCAGCAGTCCTCCTCCTCACCTGTGTATTTATATAACTCTGTCAGTTCTTTCTACTGCATGTTGTTATTATTTTTAAATTATTTTATTTTGTCTAATTCTTTTTTTGGTCAGTACATAAGTCCATGTATTGTATTTTGTAGTTTTGATGTCCTTATAGGTAAAATGTAGAGGATAGTACAAATAAACCTTTCTATGGGAAGGTGTGTCCAAGCTTTTCCCTAGTACTGTATATCTATGACTGTCTGTCTCTGAATTGGGTGCCGTTACTCAGTGGGGAGAATTCTTCCCTCTAGGCCAAAAAAAAGCTGATGGCTTTGTAAGAGTATGTCCTGTCCTGGTGAAATTCAAACTGAGAAAACAACTAGTTTAATTGTTTATGTGATTTGGAGTGATGGTATTGAGCAGGACCGATAAATATAAAACTGTACGGAAATCCATCCTCCAAAAAAGTGTAAAATGCTATGTTCAGGTGCAACATGGATACTGTACAATGTCCAGCTGGCTGCTACACTTGATGCCAGTGACGCTTGAGGTGAGGAAAAAGACGTTCTCTTGGGAACATCATCCATTGTTTTTGTCGGTTAAATGATTTAAGTTATTTTCTCAGTCTTTCTGAATTCCCTCCATCTTTGTTAAAACTTCCTACCATGGCTAATGTACGGCTAGCTAGCCAGTTGAGGCTGATTAGACTGCAGGCTGCTCATCCCCTTCTCTCGGCAGTCGCTTATCCCTGTTCAATGCCAGGCCGTTTAGTCGTAGCGTGGAGTGTGAGGAGCAGGAAATGATGATGAGATTTTGGTCCAAAAGCAAGGATATCTGTAGGCCCCAAAATCCATCAAGTTTAGCAGCCCACAGCTGGACACCTTCGTTCATGAGGGATTGTTAGCTTTTTGAATATGATGTCTGTGCTGCCCCCGCCCCCCCCCTCCCAGGTTGGGACCACATACAAACCATAGATTCCTTACTTCGGAAAGGAGGCTATAAAGCTACCATCACAAATGACTTCAGGAAGACCATTAAACTGACCAGGTAAGACAGACTTGTGCTAAGTCTATTGACAGAGCTACATCTGACTACTGTGCCTCACAGTATTGCCAGTAAACTAACAGCAGTGACGATGGTCTGAGTCACGGAACTGATTGAAATTGTTTAAGTATCACATGGTACTACACTGGCAAAATAAAACCAAATGTCATGAATTAGTTTGACAGTAAAATGACTAAAATGTCATAGCATGAGAGTCTGTCTGAACAGCCTTGCTATAGTTAAGTGACGATAAGGACCCATTTTGGGAAAGGCTTTACTGGTTATTCATTGTAAGAGTAGCACACATTTCCACAATGTATTTGAGGAAGAATATACATTCATTATTAAACATGGTAATATTGTTATAGCCTTTGGTGATTTTGAGAACATTTTGGGTGAAGACCATTACTTTTTGCTGGAAATATTAATCTTGGGCAACAGCATTTGATAATGGATAATAATTCAGTACTAAATACGTCAGAGAAGTCTAAACTGCATTGAGCTACAGGTTGTAAATCCTTTTTAATAAGTCAGTTTTATTTTCTTAGCGTTTTGCGGTTGATAATTAACAGGATGATCTATAGCAGACTCTTCTCACTTGGATGGGTTTCACACTTTTAATAATTTGTGTATATATTTTGAAAGTTAATTATTCATTGCTGGTGTGTTATCCTGGTCATTTGCGTGAACTGGGTAGATTGACCCACCTTATGGGAGAAGGTTATACACTACTTTCATACATATTATTGTTAATCAATAAGTTAAAATTATTCATTTTCCATGTATAGTGCAATTTCTCAAACAAGTCACAGAACCCTGTATAATTGAGTTGTTGCTGCACAGTGGAAAAAGGGTGAAATCCTTGTTGTATGAATAGAAAGCTAGGGGAAACGATTTTAAGCTTATTTTTCAAAATCCGAACGTGCGTACAAACGTGGCTGTTGACGCACTTACCCAAGGCCACCCGTGTGGTTGGAGAAACATCAGCTTGGTCCGCGTTTCTCCGGCCTCCATCTCTTCCTGACCTCACATCTTCCGCTGCAGGTATCACAGCGAAAAGATGACAATGAGCTACGCGGAGTATATCGCCCATCGTCAGCACCAACACTACCAAAATGGCTTGGGGCACCCCCTCCCTATCTACAACCATTATTCCTGACAGCGACCCGCGTGACCAGTCACTGGACCTCTCCGCAGGTCTCGTCCCAGGGGAGCCCTCCGCCTCCTGGTCTAACTACATCTACTACTGTACCATTTTATGATGATTGTTTCCGTTGCCATGGGGACGCTTTCCGAGCAGCAGCATGGCAACGGATGACAGCGGTTTTGTTACTATTTATTTAATCGTCATTGTCGAAGTGTTTCTCTTTAGAGTTGCGTTACTGACGTTTTGCAGCACATATTTTATTTTAATAAACTAGACGTTATTTTTTATTTGTCGTTTTTCTTCTAATCAGATTTACTTTTTCTGTGGATGGAAGGGTAATATAAGAATTTTCCTTTTGTTTATATCTTGCTTTTATCATGATATGGCAAGATACGTTGCACATGAATTTGGGGAAAAAATACCCTTTTTCTTTTTAGTTGACGCAAATTGACATAATTGTTAGAGGGGGGAAAAAAATAATTCGAGTGATTGAGAGGATTGACCTGGACCCAGTTTAAATAAACCTGGAGATCTAAACGAATTTCTGTGTATCACTGGATGACAGTAGCGAGGCAGACTGAAGGCTAATGGATATGTAACTGAAAATACACTAAATTAACACGATAAAACTGATGTATCCCAGGTCATATACTCTGAAGTAACTTAGGTGCAAACGAAATAAAATCAGTGTGTTTGTTTTCTTTGTAATATTTTTAATATCCACAGCTTTTTATGTACATTTGGCAAGTTTCCTTCCCTCCGTTAAGTTTTCCTGTTGTTTCGGTCACAGGAAAACATTCGTTTGAGCGTTGACTATAAAAATTTCATGTCTGCTTGGATCTCAGATGAGGCATTTTGTTTAGTTTTCTGATCAGGCTGCTGGGGGGGCATGAGTAAAACTACTGAAAAAGCCATATTCAGTTACAAAACACAATCTCTGTTCTGGGCTCTGTGTGTCTGTTCACTGGCACTAGCTGGAGGACAAGGTTCACTTTTGGACTCCCCTTTCGTGATGCTTCTTCTGTACAGTTTAGTTGATCAGTTTGGGCTTCATTCAGTGAGTGAACAATTCAATGGCTTTTGAAATAACCCAGATAAGTATCTAAGTGGCCCATGTTCTTTCTTGGGGCGAATGCAGAAATTTAATTAAGGTGGAATTAGTTTCCATTGCTATTAGCTAAAAACCAAGAGAGCCCCTTTATCTTAATAATGTAAGCCATGTGTTTTTCAGTCATGCTGCATAAACTGCAGGTTTTTTACCCAATGAGAGATTTACGACTTTCGGTTTCCGTCCTATTTCATTGTGTACGGCTTTTCGTGGAGCATTTTGAAGGACACGCCCGATTAATCAGAAGGCCAGCTTTCTGGGGTCTTGCAATATTCCTTTCATAGCAATGCTAAAACTTCCATTGGACTAAACCATTGATGCCCTGCATTTATATAAAATATCCAGTGATACATTTATACTGTATACCTATAAAGTAACATGTTGGTTATAATACATAAAAACATTTGATAGCGTGTGGGGTTTGTGCAGTTTAAAATGGAGTACTCTCGTCTATGTATGTGACTTTATAATTTATTCAGCCCTGTCATTAATTTTAAAATGATACTAGGCACCTGAGTTAATTGGTAGGACGTTAAGGCATATTATTGAATCTAACGCTAATTAATTTTTAATGAGTCATTTGAGAAACAAGGGTCGGGAAATCTTTCCGTGGATGTTCCGTTCGGTCCCCAAATAACGTTTTGGTAACACTTTACATAAGGCCATGCTTTTAGCAATTTATAAACACATTCAACACATTCATAATCCATCCATAAAGCATCAAAAACATGGCTCTACATATTTATAAAAGGGCATACATTATAGATATGTTTATTATGCATTATGAAGGCTTTAATAAACTCTCATCTATAGATACCTTCATAATGCAGTTCAAAGCATCCTTAATGCTTATACCGACCATTATAGTGCATTATAATGGTATATATAGTGCATTATAGATGTTTCATAAGGCATTCATAATGCATAATAAATATGGTTAGGATGCATTATGCCTTTGATAAATATGTTTTTATAATGCTTTATGAATGCATTATTTTGTTATGTATGTGTGCAAATTACTAAAGTTTTCAGTCCAAAGAGATGCCTTTTGGTAGTAATAGCAGACTGTGGTTCTCTGAACCTGGCTCTGTGTTTCCATACGGCACTAACATCACCATCATCAGAATGTGAGGCTCTGGCTGGTCGATTGCCTGGCAATAGTAACTGACAATCCAACTCTGAAACTGTGACTTTTCTTTTTTGTTACTGTCACGGTGCAGCGCCATGCTACACGCCTTAAGTGTCATGTCCGTTCCGGCGGATTCCATCTCCTTGAAGCTCAAACATGGAAACTTTCCATTTCTTAAATATTTTATCGTACAGCTGTATTTTGTCACTGCGAGAAATTAAGGTAGGACATACAGGCAGTTTTTTTTTTTTTTCTGGTTCATTTTTTCCCCCAATGGTACATGATGATTTTGCTGCAAAACTGTTAGATTATTATATGTGATTATATGTTTGTATGCTGTGTACACATACCCACGTGGTGTGTTGCGTATGTTGTATACGAGTCAACACTATTGTTTATCCTTGACTAGTTATTTTTACTACAAAAGATTATAGAAGAATAATCTGCAAAAAATGGTGCTAAAGGACCTCATGTTGGAGAGGTCATGTGACTGGTCATGCGGACTTCTGAATCATATCATTATTTTTAATATATGCAGACCTGTTTTATACGTGTTTCGTACAGTGTAATTATGTAATAAAATCCCATTGTTTTGAGAGGACATGGATGTCAAAACACTTTCCTGCTCCTCTCCCATTCATTTCTGTACTGGACATCAACTCAAGTTATTTATGTTCTTACATTTCAAGCTGGGACTCTGTCACCCTTCTGATTTAGAAAACGAGTTTTTCTTTACTCACAGTTTGGGTCAGACTCATGCGGAAATCTGATATTCCACGAGGTTCTAAGCATACACCTCGACAGAGTCATGAAAGGTTAAGATAATCAAGTAATGATGCACATGTGCATCTGTCTGCAGTGCCTTGGCACAAAAGAGCTTCTAAGGGCTTCCGTGTTTTCTTTTTTTAAGTTTGACTTTACCAAAATGCAGTAACTTTGGCTAAAGCACGCTCCCGGTGAAGCTGTGTGTTCGGTGCGTTTCATTTATTTTTCACTTATGCAAAATTGGTCATCACTGCAATGTATTGTGGGATATGTTTATCATAGAAAAAAGAAGATGTCTGGTATAGACGGTTACTGAAAAGCTGGAGATTTGAGATAGAAGATGGACCTCTGTGTTCCTGAGAGAGATGATGGTATTTATGGTGTCCTCCCAGTAACCTGAACATCAGTACCATAGTTCCCTCTAAAGAATTGTTCAATATTAAAGTCTTTCAGTCTACTGAAAGTCATGGTTTCTGTTATTGGGGCAAGATCCCAGAGTTCCTCTTTAAGACACAGTAGTATTTTACAGTGATTTGTAATGTCTCCCAGTGTCTTGATCTCAAATATTATGAATATTACATTTTCTTGGTGAGATGTATTTTAAGTAACTCAAATTAGGTTATAATTTTGATTTTTAACATTCTTTAAAGAAAATCTATGATCAACCTCTTTGGATTATGAAAAAATGCACTTGATTGAACTGTATTCTGTTGTCTACATGAACAGTTTTGCATAGAAACCATTCCATGATGGTTTATTGTAAAATGCTTTCAAGCCTAATCCAGGAGCATTGTGGGCTGGTTCTGCCACCCGCCACTGTTTCCTCTGCTTGTTTGTATCCTCATTTCTTATCCAAAAATGACGGAAATAAACCTCCAGTGTCAATAATGTGATCAGCTGCCTTCGCATCTTAAAACACGAAATGGAAACAAGTAACTGAGTGGGGAACAAATGCTTTGTGGTGTGAATTTAGGATGTGTACGTTAAACCAGGTTAAAGATGAAACGGAAAATGAAATTGCATGGTAAACTATTAAGAGTAGCATTTCTTTATTATGTAATAATCACTAAAGCACTGGAGGCAGATTGCAGTTTTCTCTGGTTTTCCCTTTTGGTTCTACTAGAAAAACACACATATACATACACATACAAGGATTGACTTCCTTGTTTCCTCCTGTACTTGTATGACTCAAATGTGTGGTCTCCCTTTACCCTTGTGTGTTTTAAAGAACCAAAGATGCCTCCAGCCTTGTTGAAATGCTGCTTCCCCCCCCACGCACAGACACACAAAAAAAGACACCCTGCAGAAGAAATATCTCTGTCATATTGCCTTTGTTCTTTCATAGCTTGAGTCAGTTTAAATTGTTGCACTCCAGGAAACCTCATTCAATGTTAAAATGATGTTAACTGTAAATGAGCTGCATGTGCATTTTCCCTTCATTGTTACAATTTTTTTTTAAGGAAAAAAAAAAATCCCCATTGCGTGCCTCTTTGACATGAGTTTTTTAATGACCAGCAGTGATATTACATCTCAAGATGCATTTATCCTCATTGTTTTAAGGTTAAAAGGGGGGGGGGGAGCAAAGCCTTGTTTCTTAATTCTCAACCCAGTAGCTTCACTGGTAAACAATCGCACTGATAATTACACATTAATTCTAAGTATGGGG
>JAODLC010000002.1:2434019-2455378 GCA_026781145.1 Hippopotamyrus pictus
TGGGGGGGGACATTCAATGTGTTGGCACTTTTGTAAGAAAACATGAAAACTGAAAAAAAGATTGTTTTGTACATCAAAGTTTATTCTTTTCAATAAAATTTTGGATCTAGTTTATAAATTATTTTAACGCTTTTCTATATTCTGAAATAAGTTGGAATGTCTTACCTGGTTGTCAGGGGACTGAATTGGCCTTTGGGGTTGCCTGGTGTAGCCCCAAATGCTCACCTTCTACTTTTCCTTTTCTTTTACTTTATAACTGCTCAGTTTATTCCAACAGATAACATGGGGAAAAATAATGCCTGGATCCACATTCCCTTGTAAAACTAGATTCTTCTTTCTCCCCCAGTGTGATGGACTTCAAAAAGGGCATTTTAAAACAGGAAGAGTGTAATGGAGGAGGACATTTTTCACATGGATGGCATATAGGTGGATATGTGAATCCTGGTTGTGGTGGTCCTGTTGTACATTGAACATTATTGTTACCTTTTAAATCATCCAATAAAAAAATCCAAACTACACTGACTTTAGTGCTGCTTGTTACTGTAGCAGGAGTTGAAATACTGTGTACAAAAATCACCTTTTCATTCTAAGCATGTAATGTGTCCTTTCAAGAGGAAGCTGTTCGGTGTGGTACTGCTGCTACTTGTTCTCTCATATTCATGACCAGTTAAACCCACGTCCCTTTTTTATGTTTACTGGTTTTCTTTGGTTTAAGCCATCAGAGTAATCCTATCAACCGAGGGTTCACAGTTACATTTTTCTTAGTACTGGCATCAAGGTTACCCTGGAAAACATGTCTAGTATTAGACGATTCCTTGAGGAATGCCACGTTCCAGATGCTGCAATGGGTTTTGTGTGACTGCCTTAACTGGTTTCGCTGAGCTGTCTTCATGAGCAGGACCAAGTCTGTCTGATCTGAATAATCAATCATTTTCATTCCACCACGCTACTTAATATCCACAAAACTGACCAACTTTATTTGTAGCAATTAAGCTATATGTGCAAACATTACAGAAAATACATTTCCATGAACCAACTGTATAAATATAGAACTCCAGGATTCTAAGTATTTATATATAATGTATATTTAAAAAATTTAGAATTAAACTGGAGATACTTCAATGGCTCTTAACTCATGCTACATGAATACTAACAGATGCACTAAGGCACATGCATGCAGTTTCGTTCCATTTAGGAGTATAAACTTTAGAACAAACAAATTTAGGCATTCCTGAGAAAATGCATTAAAAAAATGAAATATGGCAATGAAATACAAGGCCAATGGTGAAGGCCTGCTATATCCACCAGAATTTACTGGGTTATGAAACTTTTGCTTATCTAGGAAGAATAGTAAATATATAAATTAAAAAACATTCATATATACATACATACACACATCATATAAAATAAAATATTTCTTCAGTCTGCTTTTTTGGTTTGCCATCTTGCTGTGTGCAACAGCTGTCTGTAGGCAGAGGCTGAGTGGTAGACGATCACTGTCAGCACCTTGCCGTGGATGGGAATGAGTAAAGTCTGGTGACCCGTGGCCCAGACTCGATACCACGGCCCATAAAAAGGGTCCGACACAGCTGGGCAGAGCATGTTGTTCAGGTTGACCTCTGTTACCTGGAGGAAGGACAAATTCTTTACATAAAATCACACTATACAGCTGATATGTCAGAGCTTACTGTAAGGTACCCGATGGACCTGGCCTTTCAAAAAAGACCACTAATGTCTGTGAAGATCTCGCAACATCCTCCGCACAAGTCAAGCAAGGAAAAAATATAACGTGTGAAGTCATTTTACTTTGTAAAAACGTCTCGTATTGGATACGAGAATAACACCATTCAAAAGCAAAACAGGGTCAGGTGAAATGTGATTTCATGGTGTTTTTTTGTGAGTGAAAATTTAATTTAAACCAGCGAAATTAATCCAGGCTACAAAGATAACCTGAGACAAAGTAATTTAATGCATTCCTAATCAAACAAAGAACAGTATTTGGGTCAACGGGAATGAAGATGAACATGATATTTAAGCAGGTGCCCATGTTGGCCTAGGGCTGTAAGCTGACCGTCAGTATGGATCAGCGTCTCTACGGTCATATTCACTCCAAAGGGCCGGCTGGAGGTGACACTGGGGCAGTATGTGCCCAGATTTGGGCCACAGCCCCAGATAAATAAGGGTGTTAATGGCGCATACAAGGACACTGAACACCAGCAATGATTGTCAGAAGACAGTTTCACTGAGGTTTCTTACCAGTCCCAGTGCCTGCAGGAGGCTGAAATGATACAGAAAGAGGATCCCAATGGACAGGACGGCCCACCAGATGTCCCCTAACGGCTCCGGCCTGTACACCCCTGTAGGGGGGGCACGAAGGGCGGGGGTGTCAAATGGCAAGCGGCCGGCATCACAAGTGAGCCAGTTACTAAAGACAGACTCGGAAAGCCACCTGGAGCACTGTGCGGTGGTGACACTGGCATTCTGAAGACCCCCCCCCAAAGAGCTGGGCTGCCCCCCCCCCCCGAATCAGCTTATTTGCACGTTTGCGATCCCTCATTTCCCGCCTGTGATTCAGAGGCAGTGACCTCATTGCTTTGTTTCTGAAAAGGCTCCTATTTTGTTTTATGATCCATTACTCATAACTTTGCCTTAGACTCCCCCTACATCCATCGCTCATTCTGTAGGCGGTGGGGGGGTCTGACCAGCCGCTGGTTTTTATTCTGTGATCTATAACTGTATTGCAATCATTGTTCTTCTGAACCTGTGCAGCTTATCTATTGTCTCACAATTTCACTATTCATCTTGCAACTGCACTATTCGATATCATCTCTGTTTGTGCCTTACAGAAATTACTTCCATGACTGTGATATTGTTTATTAGCAGCATTTGCACAAAGTCTCTACAAATAATCACCCTTTTATGTAATTATAATAATTTGCAAAGACTGCCTTTTTGCAAATAGCATTGAAGTTGCTTATGTTTGCATGTGTAACAGACAAACTCCTCAACAGCAGTGTATCGACTGACATCATAATAAGCTCTGCTGCAGAAGAACTGTGAAGGCGGGCTGCAGATCTGTGAAGGCGGGCTTTCTGATCAGTCATTCACAGAACTGGCTGCAGCAACTGGACTCCTTCAGGGCTCACTTTGACCATTAATCATTTTAACAGTCTGATAAAATTAAATATCATAGATAGATTAATTTCTTCTATTTAGCTACACCTTCAAAACATATATTACAATGTTTTGAATATAACAAAACATATAACATATCTAGCATTTAGAATATTTCAATATAAAATTCTGAGAGTACCAATAATGGAGTACTAAGATAGAATAAAAACAGACCGTCTATTCAACAGTAATTTTCAATATACCCTAGACAAACAGTGGTTATCCAACTGAGCATGCTGCAAATTTTGTTGACTTTATGACAACAAATATCTGAAAATCTTGTCAAAGTGAGCCAAGTGATTCACTGATTACACAGCATCTACACTAGGTGGCAGTCTCACCCTGCTTCGGTTTTCATCAAAGCCATCTACAGGGCTCAAGCATTCACACCAATGTGCACAGACCTTTCCTCTTAGGCAGACTGTAGTTATACTACAGAAATAGTCTGATCTACTACCCTACCCTCATCTATAGTCATGATCTTTGGGTAATGACCGAAAGAATGAGATAATGGATACAAGAGGCAGAAATGAGTTTCCTTCGCCAGGTGTCTGGGCTCAGCCTTAGAGAGGGGGTGAGGAGCTCGGACATTCGGGAGGGGATCACGTTAGAGCAGCTTCTCCTCTGCATCGAAAGGAGTCAGTTCAGGTGGTTCGGGCATCTGTCTAGGATGAGTCGTGGACACTTCCCTGGGGTGGAGTTTTGGGCATGTCCAACTAGGAGGAGGCCCCAGGGCAGACCCAGGACACGCAGGAGAGATTATATCTCTCGGCTGGCCTGGGAAGGGCTTCATATCCCCCTGGAAGAGCTGGAGGAGGTGGCTGGGGAGAGGGAGGTCTGGGCATCCCTGCTTAGACTGCTGCCCCTGCTACCCGACCCCAGACAAGCGGCAGAGAATGGATAGGATGGGATAGGATTAGTTTGTCCCCGAGTCCTGACACTTAGGATTTATTTATATAGTCAAAAATATTAAAACCGTTGCAATAAAACAAGAATGCCAGATCAATGGACATGTAAATAACCACAGACCTACCTCCCTTTCTGAAAAGGTAAACAGTGACCAAGTACAGCATGACATGTTGAATATAGTAGACTTCTTTTTCAAAAGGCAGCTGAAAAAAAGGACAGCAACAAATGACTGCTGAATACTAAGGACCGCATATCTTTTCTGAGCATTAATTATCTGGGTTTTCTTATTTAAATTGTGCATGCAAAACTTTTAGTCATCCATATATTAAGACGTAAAACCACTTCTCATTTAGCCATTCCAATGATTATGCCGTTAAGCAAAACAGCCACTAAGTGATAATCATGGTAGCTTAGGCATGACCACAATTGTGCTTACTTCAACTTTCCATGCTTAATTTCTTAATATCCTTCATGAAGTGGACAGTTCTAACATTTTGTACATTCTACTTCAAAGATCTATTGTACGCCAGCATACACTGTTGCCCAATGTACAAAATGTAGTCATAAATGCATGCACTGGTCAGATTTTTTTTTAATCATTATTATTACTGTTGTATTTGTGAATGGTGACATTCTCAGGTAATTGTAAAATGAAGAGTGGTTGTAAAATATATCACAGCTTCCACAAACTGGCAGGGCCAGACATGTCAGTCTGTTTTGGTTTTTGACAGTGCACGAGCACAATATGCTACTGTCACTGCATCATTTCTGTTATGTTTACCATTCCTGCACTATTTTTTGGAAATTTATTTGGCTGCTGCTTGCGCAATACGCGCCTCTGGCCACACGGGGCACTCACCAGCCTGGTGTTGACAACAGGGAAAAGCAGCGCCAGCAGGGCCCCATTCAGCATGTGGACCTGAAGCCTGAAACAAGGGGGCAGGGAGGGTCACATGGAGACACAGGACACGCTGGGTCTCTGCCGTCGATTTCAGCCCATCGCTAAAGACTACGGACTAATGAAGGGCAAACGTGTCAGATTTTATGGCAGAAAAAAATAAACACTGTGAGGAAACTAGCAGCCATTTCCAGGATCTTGACAGAAATTATATTTACAGGAAAACAGTACTTTAAATGCAATCGTCTGGACTTCTTGACAGTTCTATTGGCATCCAAGAATCAGGGAGCTGTTTTGCAGAGAATCCTCGCATAGAAAACTTGATGACCTGACAAGACTCTCACATCCATCAGCCTGCACCACAGTCAAGCTAGCTGCTGGTGCAATACCAAGGAGGAAACTGGTGTTGCACTTTGCATTTCTCGCTCACGAACCAAAAACACAGAATGGATACTAGACCCTACTTAGACAAATCAGACAAATAATTCCTCTCACACTATAAACCACATCCAGGTCAGAGCACGTAATTACTGAAAAGGGGCAACATAAAAATGCCAAAATTCTCAAAAGAACTGAAGTAGTAAACTGTGTGTCTCTTTTTGCATTAGCAAAGACTCAACACACAGTCTCTCACAAAGGCTGAGCTACAGTCATACATTTAATATCAAAAGGTCATATTGGTATGCTCAGTGCCCAACATTTTAAATATTAAATGCTTTAAATAACTGCATATCAATTAGCTATAATAAAAATCCCAAAGTATATTTCCCCAGACTGACAGCAGGTGTGCGAGTCGTAAGGTTGCAGGTTCCAACACACACAACAGCAAAATACATTTTTCAACCAGGTGCAGTGAGACGAAGGTGCTATGACTCCAGCCTGATCACAGTTTTATGAATATCAGTGCTGGCTGAGTCTGCCTATTAACCTGCTCTAAGGACAATTACAGGGTGCAGTTAATGTCACCATAGGTGCGGGAAGTCAGCTTGACTGAACACGTGTCTGTCTCAGGTGACTGTCTCAGGTCAGGTAAATTACTGTTTATGTATTTGTTACCTCTTGTGGAGGAGAGGCCTGGGCCACAGATCTGTCAAAAAGAGTCACGACTTCAGACGAGGACTGGAGATGATCCTGATCAACTTGGTGTCTCAATACTTTGAATAATACTTACACTGACTCAGTGCGCTTATATGGTAGATAGTGTGTATTTCAGTGAGCACACCTATACATCCCTAACTGAGTCACAGAGCTTTCGGTGATGCACCGACAGTAGCAGTTGCAGGTTTTCCCAGGTGGATTTATCCAGACTTTAGCATACAGCTTATCCTCCACTGTTCAGGAGTCATACTCATTAGCTAACAAGGGATGGTTAGAGAAATTGCAGATGGGCTTATTTATAAAGCCAGGATTACCACATGCAAATGGTTTTTTGGATGCTGGTACATACCGGAAAATGACTCTGGCTGTTTTGCATGGTGGACAGGCCAACAGGAAAATCTGTGTGCAAAAGGAGGAACGTAAATCAGATACGATTTACTACCGATTTACTACCCGAGTCCTGTTTCCTCCAAACACACTCCCTGTAACCAGAGAACATACTCTAGTATTATACACATTTCCGAGTATATAGTCGTGTCTCGCACACTCATTCAATTACATCTGCTAGCTCCAATTAAATCCAAGTAAGACAAAAAACAGATGGCAAAATAATACACTGGGATTCAATTCTGTGAGCAAAGGTGCGACAACAAAGCTCAGACTTCATAGTTAGAAAAATATTACGTCAACACATATTGAAGTTGCGATTTTTCAGTCTAGCCTTGAAAACGACTGATTGAAATAACCTGGTAAATGATGCTCATTTTTCAGTAGGATGCTGTTGGCATTTTAGGGTCCCACCAGGCCAACAAGGAAAACGAAACAAACAAGCAAACAAAACTATGCCTCTGCAGGTTATGAGAAAGTGCATTCCACAGCAGGCAAACATAACCCTACAAATCAAAGAGGAAGCACGCGATAGCCACGGGTGGAGACGACAGAAAGGTCATTATCTCGCTCCATATGGCCCTGTGAAATGTGGAAGCTCTCTCTCTCAGGCACCAGGACAGAAGGCTAACCTTGCGTGACCTGGGGTTTCCCATTTCATAGCTAGCTACTTCGTTTCAGAACAACGTCAAAGTCAAACTCTTGGATGACGACGCCTTGGGAAGTGCGGCCAGTCGAGTGGCTGTTTGTTTACCTTGCGCAGGCCACCCTTCCTCACACGCAATTATTGCAGCTGTTTCCAGTCGCAATAAAGTGAACAGATAACAGATTAAAAAAAAGAGAGGTACAGCCAATCAGATGAAACAAAGGGAAGGAGGAGTCAGCAGATAGGAAGAGCAACATGAGCAAAACTGAGGAAAAGTACAGAACAATACAAACTAAATAATTTTTTTTTCTGTTTATACTATCCTACTGTACCTAAACTCTTGCTTTCTTATGACTTTATTCTAGTGGATTTTTGCTATGTTGGGCGTTACACTTAGCCAGTGACTCCCAGCAGTGTTCAGACAGGCTAGTCCATTTACGTACCCCATGTCACAATGTGTGAGTCAACGCATTACGCAATGTTTGTGAGTAACACACTGGCCAGGAGGTGCCAAAGAGCCTGTGGACACATGCATCTCGACACTACTAACACAAACAGTTCGGTTTTCACTATGGCCTCGTGCATAATTAACAACACTTTCAAAAATGACATTGACCTTGGATATTTCAGCAGTTTACACAGCATTGCTCAGATAAATTTGAGGAAACAATAAGATTACTTTAATTGAGGATCATTAAAAGAACCTCAAGGGGCACAGGATTATCCCATTCATTCATGGGCTTATCTGTGTATGAAAAAAATCAGACATATACTATAGTACAGTCAACACTGTACTGGAGTATAAGCTGGGAAACATTTAGCAAGCAATAGCCTAATGATTGGGAAGGGTTCGTCCCAAACAAAACACAGAGCTGAGTGTTTTCTCACCAGTCTGGTTACCACTACTTTGGATAAAAGTTTTTCCTATCGAGGAACTTTCAATTAAACACTGCTATTAAAATAGATCTCCCAATACTTAGTTTAATACTACGCAACACCAATTCGATCTTTCATCTTTTAAACATTTTAACAGTTTTATGTTTCATTAGGTCCCTGTGAAATCAGCAAATCTCTTACACTTGTTTGAATCTGAATAAATATAAATTGTATAATTTATCCGAGTTTGCGAACAGGTTAAAGATTGACGTTAAGTAACGAGAAAATGATTGACAGAAATTAGCTAGCATCAAATGTGATTGTTTTTGACAGTGCAAATAAACCACTCTAAAATGCACACTTCTCTTCGTTTGCAGGTTCCAGACATCACATAAACAGACCTGACAAACAAATCAGTACAGTAAGTCAATATTTTTGACGAGTTCCCATACCTGCATCACGGTGACAACATGGCAGGGATTCAGCAGGTAAATTACGGTTTTGGTCGCGAACTTGAACCCCACTTCAACTCCAAATGTCAAGCAGAGAGCGACCAATAAAAGGTTATTCCCTGGTCCGGCTTCCTCGCTTTTGCAGTCTCCTTTGGTATCTTCCTTTTGCTCTTTGGAGGAGCTGATTTTCCTTAATGCCAATGCGATCTCTACGACGGACATCGAAATAATAACCAGGCTTTCCAGCAGTCGCTGCTTCGGCGTGAGGAAAGCCGCACACTCCGGCCCTCCATTGCCCTCAAATTTCGGGTCGACACCTCCGTAAGCCCAATCTAACAGACTGCAGATGTCATACCGAGCCATACTCCACTTTCGGTACCGGAGAAGGCGAAAAAAGGTTGACGTGTAAGATAACACACCGATCAGCCGGGACATCAACGTTCAGTCCACGCCAAGGTGTAATAACTAGATTTAGATAAGGAGCGGCCAACAGTCATACTGATGTTCGCTTTTTCGCATAAATCGTTAAACTATAACTGTATCAGACAAGGCAGGCTAAAGAGGGATGATGAAACCAGGAAGAGAATGTAAAATGTCCATTTCCATACGGCAGATAAATAACACGTAAGCGTTATGTTGTAACAGCAATTACACAGCCAGACATTAAAATAGCTTAGTTGTCTAGGTGGACGGTAATGAAGAGTTAAAGAAATATTAAAGTATTTCACTACCGAAACAACCAATTAAAAAAACAAAAAGGCATAATATTCACGAACTGTCAAGTATAATAGCATGTGCACGTAAAGTTATGTTTGGCGGTCTACTTTGGTGTAAAGGACACGATAACCCCGCAGTGTTTTAACATGTCCGTGAACTCAAACACGGGAAATTTCACATAAATTAACGACTCTGAAGGTGCTCATGTCGTATTTTAGCTACAACTTTACCGTCGATAAACAGAAAAAAAATAATCAAGTCGGCGCAGAACATCTTTGCATTTCCGCGCCTCGTGATTCCTACTTTGCCCGATGCTGCGAGCCGGAAATACAGTTAAAAAAACATTTCGGTTTTTCCCTCATGCATATTCATTAAAAAACCTCGTGACTCCGACAAAAGTGCAACTGATTGGATGAAATCGCACAGAGCCCCGCCTATAAGAAACGTGTTCGTGTACACGTGTCAATTTCATAACACTGAATCGCGCGAGTAATTAAGCAATACGTTTGGTACGTCTACGTGAGTAAATGGATAATGATGTGGAAGTGGAGAGTACAACAAGAAAAAACATCGGTGTAGGTGGCGTTTAACAAAGATAATATTGCTGGTCTTAATTTATCTGCTGTAAACCGTTGGTTTGTCCAATCTCAGTAACCTCATGGTTATAACTAGAATGTCAGTTTTTACATAGAAGTCATATACGGCAAAATAACCCAAAATATTAACTGTGTCTGTAACTATATCTGTTTCCTAACAAGACATGTATTTTCTTTAACGCTTCGTAACTTCACATAAAGAGATTCTACCTGTATCTCGAGGAAGCTGTACAAACCGCTCTTAAGTCCCTAATTATGTTACGTTTCAGCAGCGATGTTACGTGTTTTAATACTTTGCTGGGGTGGTTTACCCTCCAGTACAGCGCTTGTTTAAATAATATTTGTGTTAAATCTCAAAGCATGCAGGATTTGACATATCGGTTACTACATGTGTTATCAATGACTGTTAATGTCCAATTCTTGAAGTGTTGATATGGCTACACTCAGAAAAACGTACCAATTTATACATTTCAGGGTACAATTACTTGTCACTGGGGCCGTACCCTCAAGAATGTGCCAGTTGTACCCTAGCTGTAGGCACGGGCGTTACTGGAGATTTTAGGCCCATGAAGGCATATCGTATTGTCCCCCCCCCAGTCCAGACCAATCCAGTTATTTTCCAAATTTTGTTGGCCCCCTCTCTCAGGGGCCCTTGGAATCGTCCTAACTTTCCCGTGTTTTATGGCACCCCTGGCTGTAGGTAAATATACCTTTTAAGGTACAGAAATGGACTCCAAGGAACATTTTTGTACCATTAGGATTTATTGTTGTTTGTACCTTTGGGTACAAAACTGTATCAGGGCTGCACCCTTTTTTCTGACAGTACGTATAGGAATCTTGGCCTAAATGCAACAGTAGCCACACCTTTATTATCGTATGTTGGAAACGTTATCTTGATTTTGTATTGCCTTTATGTGGAAAAATATAATTAAATGCTGGAGATATATATACATATTGATAAATAGCCAAAGGTTCATACACATTTCAGGATTATACGAGCATAGTTCACTGTTACACTGTTCAGCAGAAGGGGCCAGCTGAGGTGTAATGTGTTCATGTTTGAAAACTTATATACAAATCCCAGTTGCCTTGGAGAAATTGTTTTGTACAGGCAATGAAAGTGCAGGAGATCAATTATACTGTTTTGAAAGCTCAAAGGAAGCATTAATGTTTATTTATGCTAAGGATATTGTTCAGTCCTAGATTGTAGTTTTCATCAATTTCCAAACCAAACAAAGTTGTTAGACTTTCTGAGACAGGAATTGTTAATCCCACCCTACTCACGTCAACCAGACAATTAAACACAATGATTTACACGTTTAATGTTAATAAAGCTTAATTTCATAGCAAAGCAATTATTTAACAAGGGTCACAAGTAAAACAGACAGAAGGGCAACATTACAACTGAACAACAGTTGCCAAGGCATCTCCAGAATTTAAAGTGGATAAGCTGTGAAAACAATCTTGCAGTTTATGTAATAGTTTCGATGGGAAACGGAAAACGGAATTAGACTGTTTTTGCCAAACCCGATAATCTTTCCTTGCCTTTGCTACATTTCTGGTAGCAAAAGAATAGCAAGTAGAAAGACAAATGTTTTTACTCAAATGGTTATCTTTGCCCTTCAAGGAAATGAATCACAGAGCAGTCCTAGTTACGTTAATACTGTGGTAAATGGTTGCGGGACAGTGGCTATTTCTCAGAACTCTGTAGAAGCAAGATCACCAGTTCAAATCCTAGGGGCAGCAGAACAATTTCACTGTTGGGCCCTTGAGCAACATACTTAACCCCCAGTTGTTGGAGGATCTGTCTGACCCTGCTTTCAGATCTGTGCCACTTTGGAGAGAAGCACCTGCTAAATAAATACGTCTTAGAATCAATCTTATATTTCTGATTATCTACTATAATTATGTTACAGGAGGCCAAATAATTCAGTTACATATAAACTACAGGACAAAAATATTACATAAAAATAATGCTGGGTATTATTCTGCTAGTATATCCTTATGCTATGTGAACAGAGTAGAATACCACTGAAGTCATCTTGCTTTTCTAATCATGAAATATCAACATGTTTCTTGTGTACAAAGCTACATTCATTGCTGCCAAAATAGTGAGGAAAATGCCCCTTTGGTTATGTTATATTAGGCATAATGCACACAAAATATGGTTTATGTTTACCGTGTTGTAGTACGTGTGATTCTGTTTTTGTTAAAAAAAAAAAACTACTCAGCTCGCTAAAAAGTTTGTGAGTCACACGCTGAAAACTATATTTACAGCATTTCCAGAAAATAAATGTAAAAGAGTTAAAATATCATATTCATGGTAACGCCAAAGATAGTATGGAACAAGACGTGAACAAACCACAAATCCCCAGTCATATTTCACATAATTGTTTTTAGAAAAATACACACAGCCAAAAGCTGTCAGAAGTGCTTTATATATATATATATATATAAAAATTAGACTATTTCCTGTTAAAATCAATGCTAATATAAAACAACTGAATGGGTGGGGTGTTAATGTAGCCTAAACATGCTAAGTTCACTGTAACATACATGCAGCTGCAAGTCACTTTTCATGTGGATTTTATGTCACTCTTGCGTGTCGCAGCCCAGAAACTCAAGGCGCAAGGCAATCTCATTATACCAGCCCTTGGGCTGGATTCGGATGTATCTGGTGAACAGTGGCGGTTCAAATACATTCAGAGCTTCTTCGTCATATCTGTCATTCCCTTGGAAGATCTAGAGAAAAATAAAGGGCAGCTTAAATTCTTCTTCCTACTTTTTTGTGTGACCATTTAAAAACGTCGCATTTTAAGCAAGGAATATATCATTCACTTAAATTATTAAAACAATGTTTCTGAGTTGTAAGAAGAGATATGTCTAGCTCTGTGTCTATTGGGAGGAATATGCAGCGATTTAACCTTTTCCATTTTTGTATCCTCTTCCAGCACACTGGTCCAGACACGACCGTTGTTGCTCGTTGATACAGTGAACTCTGTGACCATCATGTGGATCAGGAAAGACCGTGCCCCTTGGGTGACTAC
Organism: Hippopotamyrus pictus; assembly: GCA_026781145.1. Taxonomy (NCBI): domain Eukaryota; kingdom Metazoa; phylum Chordata; class Actinopteri; order Osteoglossiformes; family Mormyridae; genus Hippopotamyrus; species Hippopotamyrus pictus. Next base: position 2,446,820 of record JAODLC010000002.1, read on the forward strand.
CCCTGTCACCTTCTTCACTCTCATGAAATCCACCTGGATCCATTCATAAGGGTTAATGGTCTAAAGGGGGTTGGAAGACAGGCAGACACAATTAGCCCACGGTGTACAAAATGTAGCACTGCATCATAAATATAGCTAATACTTGGCAGAGGTGGAAAATCCAGGTCCAGAAAGTGAAAATCCAGACCAAGATTTTGTTCCAACAACATCAGTTGAGTACTCTGTCACTGTGACTTTGTACATTCAACTAGCTGAAACAAAATCTTGGTTTGGATTTTTACTTTCTGGACCTGAACTTTCCACCTCTGTGGGCAGGCAGATAGACAGAAAGATAGAGTTCATTAAATCCCATGGGGGAATTAAAATGCTAACAGTGGCAACATCAAACATCTAAAAGTTCAATCACGAGACGAAAGACCCAGAGTCACACAGGGTTAGCAGAGGATGTTTCTGTCACTGATAGGTGAATGCTGGCACATTCATACAAATCGAGGAGAAGATAAAAGGCTTAACTTCAAGTCGAAAAAAGGACAGCAGAAGCCGTAAAAGGGATACCTTGGGTCTCCAAGCGTTAGCAGTTCCTTCTAAGTTTAGACGGGCAAGAGAAGGGCTCCAGGACAAGAATAACTTATGCAAGAAGGATGATGCACTGATGCAGTGGTTGGGAATCAGCATTTTTTCCATCCCCAAGGGCATTGAGCAGCCTGGCAAAAGAATGACACACATCTTCTACAACCCTTTGTGCTGTGGAATGTTACAAGTGGGATACTTAAAAGGTCTGTACTGACAACTGTCTTCTGAACTATTTTCACAAGCTTGTTGCTGGGGCTCGGCAAACGTGACGTCAGCCATTAGCTTTATGGCCCTGATCTCTAGGCATGACCCCGGCGACTCACTGTTCAGATCGCAGCCGTAAAGCTCCATGCGAAGGGTGGGCCGGTTGTTGTATTCTATAGGATGCACCCTGATGTAGCGGCCCAGGATTGGAGGGGAAAAGAAGTTCTCCTTGATCCTGGAGCCATCTATGTTTCCAGTGAATATCTGAATAGATATAGATTCTGTCTGCAGCTGATGCACAAAAAAACTTACAACGATACAGGCTGCATTCGGCTAAGGACACAGAGCCTCAGTTTTGGATTGCAAGTATGGGTCAAAATAAAGAGATTGTGTTTGAAACAGGAAGTACTGGCGTAGGTGCTACTGTTTGGTGTCCTGATTTGTGTGGCATACTCACCATTGTTCGTTTAGTGCTTTTCCCTTTGTACGTTTTCCATGTCACACTGTCCTGACTATATGAGACGTTGTAAATCACAATGAAACTCTCAGAGAAGCTGTGTTTCGCTCCCTGTGTACGAATCTTGTGAACCAGCATCGGCCTCTTAAGATCCACCTAGATGAAGGAAGTGGTTTTCAGGATGAACATTACTCAGCAAGCCTTTTGTATGCCGCACTGCCAATGAATGGTGATTGAATATTATGTTACAGCAGTATTTTATACAATGGATATCTTATGGCCAAGTTTCTGCAGCACAGATGTTTCGTGCGTGACTACAAACAATAATTAAAGGTAGGAACAAACTTAAGTTAATAAAGCATGCAGTCTTAGCTTCTGTTTAAGCTGGCAGGAGGATAAACCCCAATCTTTCACAGAGGTGCCTAGTTCAGCTCCAGAAAGTAAAAATCCACACCGGGATTTTGTTTCAACCAACCAGTTGAGCATAAAGAGTCACAGTCACAGAGTATCCAACTGATGGGTTGAAACAAAATCCTGGTCTGGATTTTTACTCTCTGGCCCTGAGTTATCCACATCTGTTCTGTTCAATAGATCATAATTAGAAAATCATTTTTGCTACAGTTTATTTTAATACCATTTACAAAATGTACATAAATCATTGATGACACTGCTGGGTGCTTCCGACTGGCTGCCCAACTGCACCTGAATCCATGACATCCTGTTTATGCCGCTCCAGGCGTTCACTGAGCCGGGCAGCTCCAGTCTGGCCAGTCTGGCCTCCCAATCACCTTTGAGATACAAGACAAGCAAACCAAGATGTGAAGCTTGATAAAAGTAACAGGATCCAACCAGATTCACAGGAACATAAAATATCAAATATGAACTGTTACCAAATGTAGATTTATTCAGCTTATGTATTAACCGTCCAAACTTAACTAGCAATGCCTAAATTACTTCAGTCATTTATTATATTTATGTACCTCAGTCATTACAAGTAATACTTGGGTAACACTTTACTTGACGGGGCACAAATACTTGGTATTAACTCAGATACTCGTGCTGTAAGTACAAATCATGAACAAATCACAGTCACTACCTGAGATAAGTTCATGATTCATTAATGATGAACAAATATGAGATCAGTATTTCACTTGTGTTATTCATTACTTGTTCCTTCAGTAGTTCCTTAGTAGTTCACAAAGGGTTACAGAATTAACAAATATAGTAACAGCTTGAGATAAAACGTGCATCACGGTTCATTAATGACGAATTAACACGAGGTCAGCATGTAACAGACTGACTAATACTATATTATATGTGTCCCTTCACGTAAAGTGTTACCAGCTTGGCTGTGCTTTTTGCAAAGCAAATCAAAACTAGTAATACTGATGAAGCTGCCTGAGCTTCTCTGGCCGTCCGATGCTCTATCATCAGGGTTCCCTGTCTGTCTTGGTGAGTCTTGCGTGCCATTACTTTGAGTATTTCTTACCATAGTGCCCAGAGTCCGTGATCTGGCTATCTGAAATCCTTCCTGTCCGCATTCCCAGCGGTTCAATGCACTCTGTGAGATAAACACTTAGTGAAATCATGTCCTGCGTCCCCATTGTCACAGAAACGCCAAGTCCTAAAAAAGTCTAGTCTCCGCACAGTACTTGATGTGATCTGGTTTTATTGTTTAGTTCCTCAAGCAACTTTGCCTTTGTCCCAAATTCCTTACAGCCATTTTCCATAATAAACAACCCACCACAAATGACCTATTTACTGAGAGGTTTACTAATGCTAACATTCTGTATCAGTGTAGCTTGGCTGACAGAAAGGTAAGCGATAGACTCATACGTGGACTGTAGACCAGCAGTTTGGCTCTCATTCCCGACAGCTGATGTTCCCCAATGGAACATTCAACCATCCAGGTTCCTGCCATCACTGGCCTCATTTCTACAGTCCCAAACACACCTGGGGGGAAAAGAGGTCAACACAGCATGAGAAATCCGTTCTTCAAAAATAAACTGCTTTCTCAGTTGGTGTCGATATTATTCATATATGAGACGTAACACAAATGACTCACTGGTCAGTTATCCTCCACCAACTGAAACCCAACTAACCTTTTTTTGTTGTTCTTGAGATGTGACTGTCAATATCAGACTTCCCCTTCATACGTTACAGTTTTGGGAACCAAAACTCACTCAGTCCTCATGTAATTATACAAAGGACTTTTGTTAAATCTCCAAAACTCATGAATCCACAAAAATGGCACTCACCGACTTATCACATCCACTTTTCCCACGGACTCAATGAGTTTTGGAAATTAGCTTTTCGATTACTTCCTGTACATATTAGACTGGGTCCAGGAGATTGTAAGCAGGGGCGCCGGAGGGGTACGGACACCATGGTAGATTCTGGGGGCCAACGTTTTGTGGGGACCCCAGGTTACAAAAACTAATAATACATGACTGTATACTCGGGAAACATTATACATCTGCTCTGAAAGTGTCTACCATGGGAGGAAACCACGATCCACGATAGGGGATTCAGGGGGTCCAGAATTTCTCATTTCTAGCAGAAATTGCTAATCCAGTTCAAAGTCATGGTGAGCCTGGAAACTATCCAGCAATGACTGGACACAACGTAGGAATCACCCAGTTTTGGATGCCAGTGTGTTAGATTGTGGGGGGAAAACCAGGGTACCTCTCAGACAAGTAAAGAATAACATATACAATATTGGGGGAGGGAATTGCACCCCTAACCCTGGAGGTGTGAGGCCACAGTGGGGCCCACTGAACTGCCAGGGCCACCAATTACATATGGCATTATATTTGCTTTCAAATGTGCTTATGAAATGCGATTCTAGGCTGGTCTCTAGCTGGCCAATAGCTCGATTGGTGTCTGTCCAGTGTTTTACCAGGGTATAAGCTGTAAATGCCCATGCGGTGCTCTTGGTCGCTGCGCACAGTGAAGGGGAGCCCGTGAAAGTGGACGGCGTGTAGCTCCCCGCTGCCACCCATATTCAGCAAGTGCCAACGCACCCTTTGATGCTGTGCCACCAGCAGACCAGGGAGGGTCTCTGCTGTGTAGCCATTGATGGCTGTGGAGAAGGACCAGAACCTCAATCAAATGCAGATATGAGACATATAACTTGTTTGTTAGCTCTTTAAATAATGAAGGTTTATATTGGTACTTTGGCTGTTAATAAGCATCAGAAAGACTGCAATGTGCATCTGGACCACAGGCTATGTAGCCACACATGCCGCACATATAAACCCGGCACAACGTCTCACCTGAGAACTTGTTCCCAGATTCGAACAAGGGGTCGTTTCTCCTTAAGCTGCAGGGTGGAGGGCAGAACCGGTTGATATTTTCTTCAAAATACCAGCTTTTGGTTTCGTCAAATACGGTGAAGAGCAGGTGGAACTCCTGGACATTCAAGTCGATGTTGTCAAGAGGGTGAAGAGGTTGAGGCTTGCAAACAATTATGGGACCAATGAGTCCTGAGTTGACATCCCTCTCCTGTGAAACATGGACACAAGGACATATATCTGGCATTAACTCGTGGAACAAAGGAAAAACACTTTGTGTTATTGAAGGAGAAAATCCAAATGTTACGCACAATACTGGTTTGTAGTTGGTACACATAATGATAATGAATGAGTGTAAGACTTGCCATGTTCAGGTTGGAATAGTAAGCCCACGATTTGCAGTCAAACTCCTTAGAGGATGGTCCTTGTCTCTTTGTGATCTTCCGGCGATATACCCGCACCTCACTGGGCTGAACAGCCTCTGCATTAACTTCCTCATTCTCCTCTCCCTGACCTTTTTCAAAGATCCCGTGAAGGTGGAACGAGAACGGCTTTGAAGCAAGATTCTTAAACGTCACCTGAAAACGAGAAGGTTACATGCAAAAAAATTCCTTCTGATAAAAAAAAAGAATTCCTCGTGCACTCGAATCATTCAAGTCAAATAGGATTACTATATCCCCACAAGTAGTAACAATAAACCCACACAAAGGAAACAAAGAATGTTATAAAAATATGTTGATGATTTATCAAGTTTACTTGGAAGGTACTTCACACTCACTATAAGAACGTCATTGATCTCTGTTTTAATCACTGGACCCATGATTCCAAGATGTTCCTCTAGTTCTCCTCGTGGTGCTGGGTGCATGAAATCTTGGTCCAGGTATGCACGGAACACCACCTTTTTATACTCAGGCAGGTACATCCGTTTTGCTCTTAGCATGTCCCTGTTGATGAGAGCAGAAGTAGAGTGTACCAGCGGCCAACCTCAAAATGACATCTTGAGCATGAATGCAATTTTTGACATTTTTACATGTTGTTTTTCCACCTGAGACGAAAGCTTTATGCTTTACCTTGCTTTCATGACCTGACGCCGTTTCTTTAATCCATAATCCCACATGACTTCTACTGCAGCGATATAATAGTTTCGATATTTTACATCAGTAGCTCGGAGGCCTAATGAATTTATTTCATTGAGCTCATCTTTTTCAGTTGCGTAGTCGTCATACTCAAAAAATGAATCTCTCCTGGTGAAGTTTCTGCTATTTGATGTGTTGGTCCAAGGGTGCAACATTGAAAACACTTCATCTGGATCCTTTGTAGGATCTTCAATGCCATCGTCTTCGCTTATATCGTCCTGTTCTGGAATCAAATTCTTTTCCTCCAGCATCTCTTTCTGCTGTGCCTTGGTCATCTTCTTGCTGCCAGCGATGCCTTCTACTCCTCTTTCCATTCTCAGTGGACCAGATCCCCTCTGCCTGTTATGTGGCTCTAGGTCAATAGCGGACCTCACCAAAATAGTGTGGTTTTTTTTATGCTCAACGTGGTCAGTGCTTGAGGCCTCCTCTAACCTGTTGAGTTGTTTGTTGAAACCGGCATCCATGTTAAGATCCTCTGAACTTGCGTTTAGGGGCTCAGTTTCTTGTTCTTTAAGCAGTGGCGGTGCTTCATCTAAAACTGAACTTTCAACATTGTTGTCTTCATCCTCTGTTTTTGATGGAATGGTTGTAGGTACAACAGTCAAAGCACCACCAAATATGTGGTTGGACAGAGTTCTCTTCTTGAGCTTCCCAGGCGCCTTGCTGGGCTCAGGTGTAAATTTGTGGTGCGTCCCCGTAGGCTCAAGGGGTAAATGGTTTTCTGTACCATTTTGCAAGATCATAGGGTGCTTCTGTTTCAGCACCTCTCGTAGGACGTCCTCAGGAATGTCACCCTCGTTGTCACTCTGGCCATCTGGGCTGAGCGAGATGTAGGTGATTTCGCAGGATGGGTGAATGTGGGAGTCCTCTGTAGTGTTTTTCCTTGCAGAAGTTGAGGTGTGTTTATCTATTGGCTTTCTGCACAGTCTGACTGCCAGGGTCCTGTTCTTTCGGCCAGCACTTCTGCCAATATTTTGAATATACTCTTCAAGGTAATCGCTGTCGTCGAACAATGGATGATTCCGGTCACAATCTTTCACCGTGTACTTGGCACTCATGCCGCGGCTTTTGGCACTGGGATCAAAAGCACCGATTTCCCAGTCACCTGCATATACACAGCAAAGTGGTTCGACGTTAACAGAAGCCACATGATGGTACTCGCAGCTTAAAACATTGAGGCAGTTTCATAGATGGCCATAGTACAAGAAAAATGTTTTTTTTTTTTTTTACTGTTCTAACCACTAGGTGGAGTCTTTGAGCACAGAGATTTGCTTGGTATTGACTTGTGCATCTTTAAATTGAAGATGGACTTTATTGACAAAGTGCAAAGACAGTTACCTATAGGGCAAAATAGGCAAATGTGGTGCAAACAAAGTTTAATTAAAAAAGGACACGTTACAGAAGTAGAATATCCTGAAAAAATATTGCAATATTTCAGAAATAAATAAGTATTTAAAGATAATAATAGCAATAATAAATGAGCTGATTCATTAAAAAAAAAATGTTGTTTTGATGAATTCTGCTTCCTTTGGTAAAGCAACCACCTAACCATTCTATTTATACTACTAAAAATAAATAATACATAGTTATCTACAGATTTTTTATACTCAAACTCAATGAGACACTCAGAGCTATGTGTTCTGTTGAATTTTGCCAGCTTACTTTAAAAAATAATCCAGAAGATGGTGTACCGATTTTTAGAGCTAAATGTGAAGTCAAGTATAGTTTATTTATATAGCACATAGCAAGATAACTACTGTCAATCCAATGTGCTGTACAAAAAAGGGAATTTAAAGTAACAAGACATACTGAAACATTAAGCCAACTCAACTGCTACTTAACAAAATGAAAGAGTTTTAGGACATGATTGTATAATAGTCCATAATAGGGGGAATTTAAATTTTATTAAAAATGTAGATAGTGATGATGACAGATCAACAACAAAAGAAGCACCATAGTTAAATGGCAGAAGACAGAAGAACAAGAAGACATCTTGCTGATATTAACTGTAAACCTCTGATCGTTAGGATAGGAAGTGAGCTGGTCTAGGGCAGCACCCTGAATTTCTATTCCACACTTGAGTCAGTCTGGGAAAATATCGTGTTCGACTTTGTTGAATGCCGAGTTAAGATCCAGCAAAATCGAGACACAAGAACCAGAGTCACCTCTGGTTCTCCGTGATGTTATGCTGGCTGAGATAGGAAGACAATCGGGAAAACACAACCTTTTTTTCCGTAATCTTGGATAGGACAGGAGAAATTGGAGATGGGGCTATATTTGGGTAGTATTGTAGAGTCCCGGTTATGTCTTTTCAGCAACAGGGGAACCACTACATAAGGAGGAACTGAACCATTTGCAAGTCAGTGATTAATTATGCCCATGAACACTGGGCCAATGGTGGGTAGTACCTATTTAAATAGACAAGTGGGTAGGATATTGAAAGGGTAGTTAATGGACTTAATCTTGATAACAGTGTTTGACAGCTATGAAAGAGATGCAGAGTTAAATTGGTCAACAGAACTTAAAGGAGAAGAAAGCACTGTGGTCATCACTAGGGGGTGAATGTAATTTCTTATTGCATCAGTTTTGTGAATGAAAAAAATCAAAAACTGTTCACAAGTAAAATGGGAAGTATGAGCATGATCAGTGGGGATAAAGCATGCATCAATAGTACTGAGCAGTACTTGAGGCAGATGAAAATTGTTAGTAATGATATCCGAGAAATAAGTGACTCTGGCTCCTTTTACTGCGTGCTGGTAAGTTTCAAGACAGTCCGTTAGTATCTGGTAAGATATGTGTAACTCATTCAATTCAATTCAATTCAATTCAATTCAATTCAATTCAATTCAATTCAATTCAATTTTATTTATATAGCGCTTTTTTATCTTTTATCACC
>JAODLC010000002.1:2455478-2473481 GCA_026781145.1 Hippopotamyrus pictus
ATTCAATTCAATTCAATTCAATTCAATTCAATTCAATTCAATTTTATTTATATAGCGCTTTTTTATCTTTTATCACCTTGCACCCAGCTCATCTGCACTCCTGACTGATTGAGCAATTGATTCATTTAACCAGGGCTGGGCACTAGTTTGGGTCTCCTAGATTCTAGGGGAGCAACTGAATTCAGAGTAATTTCACATGTGGAATGGAACTGACTGAGAATATTATCTGGAGCCATGGTAGGAGCTGCAAGAAGATAATTCAAATATATTTCTACATATGCATGAGCAAATACTTTAGCAGTAGAGTTTATAACATAGAAATATTACGAGGTATTGGAGAAGTGGGAAATGGGATGAGAGAAGATCGGTCTATGATCAGGCAGGCAGGCATCGATGAGCTTAATATTTTGAACCATGAAACCTTATTTTTTTTTTACCAAGTCGACCTAATTTAACTTTCCTCCGGGTACTCCGGTTTCCCCCCACAGTCCAAAGACATGCTGAGGCTAATTGGGGTTCCTAAATTCCCCATAGGTGTGCCTGTGTGAGAGAATGGTGTGTGACTGTGCCCTGCGATGGGCTGGCCCCCCGTCCAGGGTTGTTTCCTGCCTTATGCCCGTTGCTTCCAGGATAGGCTCCGGACCCCCCGCGACCCAGTAGGATAAGCGGGTTGGAAAATGGATGGATGGATGGACCTAATTTAACATACACAGTTCTCCATAGACCCAAATCAATTAAAAAGTAAATTCAGTGATCTTACCCACAGTCTCCATTTCCATACTGACTGTCTCTCCATTCATAGGAAAGAGAGTGAGAACCGTTTCATATACTTTGTCTCGTTCAAAGGTGTTTCCCATGAAGTACACCGACAGGAAGTCACTCTGGGTGCCCACATTCAGCACATGCCAGAAGGTGACATCTCCAAGACAGGTGACGAAGTTCAGGTTGTTGAACATGAGCCCATTTACATCTGTGGCAGAAACTCGACATAAGTAAAGTGCTTGGGAAGCTTATATCTGACAAATGACTGGAATGTGGTGCTATACATACTTACTGTACATTACGTTGGATCTGTAGAAATCAGGATCAGCGGGATCCACTTTGGATGGATCTTGAACATACTTTTGAATGTTTTCATTTATATACCAGCTTTGGTTTTCATCAAAAACCGTGAACATCAAGTGCTTCTCTTTGTCTGACATTAACTGGGACGAAAAGTATGTCATGAAGATCACATAGAAATGAGTAAGAGTGGAGATGAAGGCCTGTACCACGGTATGGGTGTTCTGGATCTTGGATGTGTGTAATGCTTCTTACCACATTGCCTCTTTTGTCCAGTGTCTTCCTGTAGCACACAACCAGTGGACCAACAAGGCCTGTGGCCAGGTCACGGACGGGGTTGATGGTGCTCTTGTAGAGACGGGTGAGGCATCGCGGATCAGCCTTGGTGGGTCCATCCTCTGTTGTGATCCTCCATATATACACAAAGGTATTGTTTGGCATCACAGGATAGTTCCTTAGGTCTTTCACTGTAGATGGAGATGTGCAAGTAAGTTGGCTGATAACACCAGTGATTGCTGTGTTCCACAGCTTCATAAACCTTCTCGACATCAATTGAGGTGACCTTACCGTTAGCTCGGCTTCCAAATGGGGAGATGCTGGTAAGTCCGTTAGGATAAATGTTGAAAGGTACACTTGCCAGGTTTTTGAATACAACCTGATTGAGCAGTGAGAAGAAAATAAAAACTAAAAAAAAAAATTGCAATAGTGCATGTTCAAAATTAACAACATCCGGCTGCAGCGAAGTTCATTCGTCATCTAAAAAATGTAAATAATTTTTGAAAATCTTTCTGCAATGTATAATAATATTAATAATAATAATTTATTTGTAGACCACATTTCTCACACCCAATATGCTACACAGTAAAAGAGCAGTTAAAAGAGAGAAGACAGATGATGGCAAAAACTAAAATAGCAATAAGCTGAAGCAGGCAGTAAAAAAATCCAAAAACTCAATTAAGGAATAAGATGGGAGCTAGAGGCAATGAAATTAAGGGTCAGAAATGCAATATTCAGAAAATAAAAAATATATAATCATAATGATTGAATACTATACGGGCGGGAGGTACGGTGTTTGTCACACTGACTAATTGCTACCAGCCACGTATATAATACATCCAAATTAAGGTCAGATGTTTGGCTTTCATTAAACCCCTGTGTCTTGTGGTTCCCCTATAAACAAAACAGAGAGGCTAATGTAAGCCCCTGCAAGGACGACTGAGGAAAAGACGACTGACTAAGATATTACAGAGATTTCCCTATTCCTTTGATTCACTCCGGAGAGTCCCATTTCCCATGCAATCTTCATCTCAAAACGCTTAAATATTTCACCAGCTGTTCCGTCGTCGCGTCACCTTAATTTTGTCATCCACCTCTCCTCGTAACACGGGCCCCAGCAAACTACCATTCGGTGTTTTTTGCTGCCGGAAACTTGCGTCAGTGTATTCAACATATGCGGCCTTCTTGTATTCTTTGCCAATGCGCTGGGGAGTCCGCACCGTGTAGTCTGAAGTTCTGAAATGCAATGACAACATTAGTAGGCTAAATTATGAAACTAACGCTGTTGCGCATTGATGAGTTTCCTCTGCTGTCATTACCTGTCGGCTTCGCTGAGCAACGGCGCGTAGTCCCAAACAATCTCTTCGGCAGCAATGTAATGCACCCATGTCTTGGGTTTGAGTTTTACCGCAGAACGTGGGGTCAGGCCAGAATTAATCAGTATGGGGGACACTAAGCCCTCCAATGATATATCATACTCATAGTCATCTGATTGTATAAAATTAGACTTTTTGGTAATCTGTGCTGCTTCAGGGCAATCCTCGACAGTAAACTCAGCATTCATGCCGGCTGGAATGAGACGTTATAGATTAATAAATGATTATATACGCTGTAGTTGCAACATTTTCTCTATCTAATTGCTACTGAATAATGCGTGAAGTAGTTTTTGTTCAAATAAGAGACACATTTTGCGGATTTGTGAAATCTGCATTGCTTATAAATTGATTCAAATCAGATATGTAAAAAAAATTCTCAAGAATGTGTAGCTGGTTTATTAATTTATTGTCGAAGTTGGATAGACTGACAGAACGTTTCTTACCTAGCTGGTGACAGTGGATCTGACATGAGATTGTATAATTCCCAACACCAACAGGTTTCATCTCTGCCGTGACAAAAGTCATGGGTGTCATTTCCAGAAAGACCTTTCTATGGTTTTTCACTTGTAGTGTATGTTCCTGGAAATATATGGAGTGGATTTCTGAAGAGGAACCCATTCCAATCAAGTGCCAGAACACATTGCTCTTTTGACAGATCTTCAGACCTAAAGACATCACAAGTCATCTTTATAAATACAGTGATGGAAATTAAATGCATGACAGGCATTCCATTGTTAATAAACATTATTATATTTCCTGTAAAGGTAACAGTGATCAAATGTGCAGATTGCTTTGAGCGTAAAGGAAGGGTAGACCTGGTAGAGTTGAGTTGATGTATCCATTGATGGTGTGATACAATTTCTTCTGTCTAGTTTTCTGGAATCTTTCCAGTGACATTCCCGATTCCCCGTACCAGCTCCTCGATTCATCGAACACGGCAAAAAGTAGGATGTACTCTGGGATTTTTTGATGGCCATCGCTTGTAAGAGAACCTGCATGATGATATGAAGGCTAGAGGTAAAGTATCTATGTGACGCAGTGGATGCAGGAAGCATGAAGGTAGTCTGTATGTCTGACCTGCTTTACAGATGAGAAAAGCACCGATGAGACCAGAGTTAACGTCCCGGACCACATCGACCTGGGAGGAGTACGAGTAAGTGAGACAATCTGGATCCGTTGTAGTGGGACCGTCGGCTGGCAGGACGTCCCAAACGTAGCGGTAATAACCACCAGGGGCAACAGCGTCGTCTTCTTTCTCCTGGGCAGATGTGGCATCATCGTACCCAACTCCTGCAGAATTTACACATTCAGTTAGTAGAGGACCATGAAGAATAAATTCACTACAAATAAGGGTTTTTAAGGGTTTGGGAAAACACAAGTCACAGAAACTGTGGTTGTACATTTATATATATAATTATTTCAAATCTGCATCTCTTTGGGGCAATATTATAATTGTCTTTAGCTGATTAATATACCCTCTTTAATTTCTTTTTAATTTCTTTGGAGACTATCATAATTATCTTACCTTCAGATTGTTTCCAGTAAGATATGCCAATGGGATTTATGCTGTAGGACTGGGATGCAAAATTTTTGAAATGAACCACGACCTTGTCATTGACTTCAGCTCTTATTGTTGGACCTTGAATACCTAAAAAAAAAAAAAAGGAAAATTGAAATCCACAATATGGCACTAGCCTCAGGTGGCTTACCTAAGGTACTAAACGAACGTTTCAAAACCAATTAAAGCATCAAAACCCATTATTTCTTTCCAGGTAAAACATTAAAATGGTGCTTTATAACTTTTTGTGTTGTCGTGAAAACAATGAACAATAAAAATCTTGCACTGCTCATCAGACATGGAAAAGTTTCAGCATCACTCAACAAGTCCAGATGTTTTGTAGAGTCGTTTAGACCTCAAACATCGTAGAACCCACATTTAACGGTTAACGGCGTATATAATTCTTTTTTTTCTAGAATGTAATTACTTTTAAAAACGAAATAAAACCGATTCAAAAGCATAACATTTCAAATAAACAAAGAACGGAGCATATGAGAGGGAAAAGCAAGCAATATATTGTTTTGAATATTTTTGCTACTTGCAAGAAATGCTTTTCTGTTAGGATGAAATAATTTAAGGCACTTGTATTACTTGTTGGTTTGGACTTTATTCTTGTATTTTTTTTCCTATGAGCGTTTTAACTTGACATTTACTTAAAAGATTAGTGGACATTTAGAAGGTCATCGTCTAGGCATTGTTACGGGTCCCCCACGGTAGAACATTATCGAGCGGCGGGAGACGGATCAGAATTATTCAGCAGAGGTAAACAGTATACCGGTATCCATGCCACTCCGACGGCTCGATATATACTGACCATTAGACGAAGGTCTGGCCTTAAGCGTGGAGAAAGTAGCATCTGTGTATTCTCGGTAAACAGCTTTTACATACTGCTCGGAGCCATCCCTGGAATTAAGCTGTCTCCTATAAAAACTGACACAGAATGTTAAACATGAATAGAAGACAGATCTACAAATATTAATATAGGTTAATTCGGTACATATAAATACGTATATCGTGTTTCACATATTCTTACGTTTTACATTGCAGCATTTTTATCTATCAAGCATTTAATATTAAGTACTTAGTTAGCCTATCTATTACTAAGATTAACAGGACTGTTTTTTTTTTTTTTTTTTTTATATTAATATTACTGTATATTTTACCTTTGTTCTGAACGCGTTTCCAGGTTATCTGCGCCACGGTAATCCCATGCAATCTCCTCAGAAGCGATGTATAACTGCCTTACAACGCTTCGGGATAGATTTACACAGCAACTGAGTAATATTATTATAAACTGAATATTCATTGTGGATCTCCCAATATCGATCTGTTATTCTGAACAAATCTGTCTAAATGTAGTCATTGGATGGGTTTCTGCCGCTGGCGCAAAGTCAATGCTTACAGCTAAAACTGAAGTTGTGGGTTATGTGGAAACTTACTACGGGGTAGAAAAAAGAGGCAGATTAGGAAATGACAGAAGGGAAAATTGATAGGAAGGTGTAGTGTGGGTTCTTATCTGTATTGTGTGTTGCCTATAGTAAAGTGCATTTCATTTACATTTTATTTTGCAACTGAATTCTATGAAAAAAGTCTTGTGTAATGCTCTTTCTTGATATGGCGGCAGTACGGTAGTCACCTATCAAATTACCCAAAGACAGACAGGTAATGGCTTAACCTTTGAAGAATTCAATTCAAAGGCAGCAGAACGTCAGTAGGCCTAATAGAAAAATAATAATCTGTTCTTTATGTTCTATAATGTCCTGAATTTAGGAAGGCACGATGAAATTTCTATCGTCGGATTTAAAATCTGTAGCAGCAACACTGCAGTAGCTGTATATCGGGTCCATTTGATCATATCCAGTAGTCTATATTATGCTGTCTTTCTTTGAAACTGAAAGGGAACGAAATCATACTGCGCCCCAAAACGCTGATATAAATTAGGCCGAGGAAGCTTTTCAAAAACTCAATAATCGCCTCCCTAATTCAACGCACAGTGAAAACAAACTATGTTAACGTACCCAGTAAAAACTTTAAGCACCTCGAATATCCAACAGGGTACCCAAGGAACTTAATAATATACTCGAGGTGCCTCAAGAAATCATTTGCATATGAGGAGGTAAGTCAAATATCCAGCTGCATACTCAAAGAAAATTAAAATTGCATTGTTTTACAATTACATGGTATAGTTTTATTTCAATTACATTTTATGCACAAAGATACTAGAATGCGCATAACTAGCAAATACATTCTTTCTCAAAGGACAAATATTGTGCATCCATGCATTTCTGTATTGCGGTCAGGCTTGCTTAGGGGTCTAGGGACCATTCCAGGCAGCAGTGGGTACAAAGCTGGGCACCAACTGGGGGGGGGGGCAGGGCTTAAAACCCATCATGGAAATGTGAGGCAACAGTGTTGCCTACTGTGTCGACAGGAATTAGACATGAGCTTTAAAAATGTGTTAGCCTATGGGTAAAAAAATATAGAGTTTATAAACTGCTAAAAATTCCTGCTACTAAAACAAGCACTGCATCTAAACCATAATGATTAAGATTGTTTAACAAACAACACAAAACATTTCACAAGAGCAGGTATCTATAACTCTCTGTGTTTTTATATGGCACCGCATGTAAAACCCACACCTGACTCCATTTACCCTCTTTTCATTATTATCGAGATTCAATACTTTTTCCATCAGTGACTTTGATTGCTTAAACTATATGTTCAATAATGCAGAATGTGACGTGTTGTGTGCACTGTCTATTTAATATAAATGTGTCCATTATTCTGACTCAAGGAAATATCTGTTTTTCTCACAGCTGGGCTAGCCTATATTTGTATACACGTATTGGCCTTCACACTAGAAGCAGTTTATGAAACACACACGGATTTAATGTGCGCATTGATGTCGGCCTTGGAGCAGGTCCAGGAGAACACACACAATCCCACTCAATCAATTTTCAGACAGGATTTGAAGCTGTAGTGCAGGTGTGAGCTGACAACCCCCCCCCCCCCCCGAGAGTCACCATCAAACACCAGCAATGTTGTTTTTAAAAGACATGCTTTTTCACTGCTAGGTTATTGTGAAACTATTGTGAATTTACAGGGCAATGCAACCCTGCTATTCTGCTTTTGCAGTTCCTTGTTTGGCAAAGCAGCATGCCATCCTCAGCATGTAATGTAACTGTGTTAAATAACTATGTACTTAAGACACTTACTCAGGTGAGGGCCGTCAAAATATTTTTTTCGTTTTTAGAAAACTATGCCACCCTGTGGATAATAGTGGTATATTAATCAAATAGAATTCTAGGATTTTTAGGGAGCTAATAAAATAGTGAATAACGAACTTACTGTAGATCCAGTGAACCAGTGCTGGATCGACTGGAAGATGGATGTCCTGAGAGGTAATTTGCAGTAGATTACTGTTCATTGCATTTAACGTGTTTTGTATGTGTTCTGTAGGGCAAATGGCACAGGTTGGTATAGTGAAGTGAAAAACAAAAAGCTTAAATGTGACGTTCATGAATATTTTGGGGTAATTTGTTAATCGACGTATGAGACACATTTATCAAAGAGCTCCCTAGAGCTGTTACAGTACTGGACCAGATTGGGAATGTTTCACTAGCCTAAAACGGTATCCCAGACATCCCAAATTAGGCATACTGATTTCATGGACGAGGATGAGGGACATCTGGAATGGGAGGGTGTGCTGGATAGGCTTGGGTGATTTTAAGGTAATACAGTAAAAAAAAATATATATATATATATGTGTGTGTGTGTGTGTGTGTGTGTGTGTGTGTGTGTGTGTGTGTGTGCAGAGCACCTGCCAGCGATTACAGAGAGGAAGGGGCCTCTATGAACACCAATCATCTAATCCAGTGTTTCCCAATCGGGGCCCCACAGACAGTTCACATTTTTGCCCCCTCCTAGCTCGAGCAAAACTTTGAGCTGTCTGCCAGTGATCTCAGAGGGAGCAAAAACGTGTGGGTCCCTGAGGACCGGATTGGGAAACGCCGATTTAATCCCATACACAGATGGGAGCGGGACAGTTGTTGAATGGGATCAGTTGTTTGAAGGGACACAGTCATCTTCCTACATGACTTAGTTCGCCAGACACCACAGACTAATACAACTTTTCTATGAATGGAAAAATGCTTTTTCATTTTGTTAAAAAACCGAAAATAATAAAAAAAAAATGCGACAGTTGTCTCCCCTACACTTTACATTCTCTGCGCACACAATAAATGTGTCCTCATACAGTATTTCACATCACAATAGCATTGAGGGTCCACTGAGATCACCTCAGCCTCACTGCTGCTTCAGAATGGGATGAGGAACAAGAGCTTTTTCTGCTTGTCCTTGAAAGGGCCCACAACTTCCTGTAAACTACATACATACTTCCTCCAATGACCCAGCATCTTATATAGTGTGTAAACATGCCCTGTGCTGGTGCCTCCACCCCCCCACGGCTGTGTATTGGAAAGCAGGTCGGGTGATGAGTGATTTTAAATAGGAAAACGGGTAGATTTGTTCATACATGCAAATGCAGAATATAGCAATGAGGTCACATCTAGAAATGAAGTATTACTATAATCCGGTGAGGGAAATGCATTGAGGAACATTTGTTTTACACGTTCCATCCAACATTAACAGCGAAGGGTAAAATGTTCCGCTTTCCCATGAACCGCCATCTAATTGGATTAGAAGCACTGTTGCTGAATCGTGGGGTAAAGAGATGGGCCTATGGCTTTGTTGAAGGCTGTGTAAGTGGATTACGACACTGCTCAAATAGGATTATAGTGTCCGCTCGGAGTGGATCACCGTGTAGTCTTGGCTCTCTTTATTCATTTGTTTAATGGCCTTCCATTGAATGCCCTGTATCCAATGGCTACCTGCACGCCTTGGGGTGAACGGAGACTCCAGCAGCAAAACAAAAATAAAAAGAAAAAAGTGTACTTACTTAAGAACATGTGCCTGAAATCAATCACTGTTTGGCAAAGGAGTGGTTGTGTATTACCAGTAAACCTGGAAGCCAGACTAGAAACCAGACTTGCTCGAAAATAATGCCTGTTTTTGGGTCAAATTGAATTACCTAAGATGGCACAGATTAAGCTCTGACAGGACGACACAGGCTGGAGTTTGTTTGTTATAACTGCGCCGGGGTGCAAGGGAATAAGTCAGATGGTTTTGGGGTCTTTTGTGGGGGCGCTGTGTGGCTCAGTGGATTCCAATGCTGCGCCTGTAAGCCGATGATGATTTCACTGTCAGGCGCCTCAACAAGGCCCCTAACGTCACTTGCTCCAGGGACTGACTGACCCTTTTTCTTCCTCAATTGCATGTCACTTTGGATAAACGCACCCGATAAATAAATGTAAATCGTGTGATGGTGGCTCAGTCGCCACACTCCTTGCATCCAATGCCAGGTGTGAGTGCAGTTTCCAAGTCCTGTCCGTCCCCTTTGTTTCTGCTCATCAGACATCCAGGACCATGAGTGTATCTCTGCATCTCCTGCCCCTGGACATCGGTCCTTCCCGTGCCTAGCTTTGATGTCATTATAAATTGTAATGACAATGAACTAATTTGGCAAATTCAGCCAAGATGATTAGCTGGAATGTAGACCTACAGACGCCCATCTGGCCAGGTATTGGATGATGTTTAATTATGCTGCTTGGAATAGACTCCAGGCTCACTGTGACCCCATACTGGGTAAGTAGTAATGGAAGATAGACTTACATGTTTTAATGCAGTAGGGCTGAGCAGGATGGCAGTAATCTACAAGCCACAGATATTTGGAGGGAGCCACAAACTGTCACATGTAACGTTTTTGAGATTTGTGTTCCCTGAATGAGGCTCTTCAGGTTTAATGATTTAATGCAGGGCTGGGGAACCTGATCCATGGAGAGCCGGTGTGGGTGCAGGTTTTTGGGATGGCCTCTCAATCAGCCAATCACAGTGGCTCCCCAGGACTGGAGCTGAGAACCCCTGCTTTATTATTGGCTGACTGAGAGGCCATGCCAAAAACCCGCATCCGCACCGGCCCTCCATGGATCAGGTTCCCCACCCCTGATTTAATGTATCGTGGTGCAGTGCAGAGTAGCGTAGCCTGGGGGTGTAATTCCCGCCCCCGCCATGTTTGGTTTCCCTTTGTTTGTTTGCTGTGGCTTCCTCCTGCGACCCCACAACATGCGGCTACGCAAACTGCTGTCGCTGTATAATGCTATTATACTGGATGATATGGAAGATAGATGGATACTTACAGTAAGTGTTCTATGTACATTTGCAGAAAACCATATTACCTTATATAGTCCTATACCATGCACCCAATGCGGAAGGCTTTTATATATACATATATATATGTGTGTTTTTGTGTATGTATATACGGTTACTCAACTGTCAATGAACTCTGATATAAGAACCATATTTCAGAGTTAAGAGGTACTCTACAAAGGCTGTGTTTCAGCATTAATCAACCAAACACAACAAATATAGGTCACTCATGTCATACCTAGATAAAGGTGCTTATCATTAAAAAATATAAACATATAATCCTGACAATTAGATGCTCCACAAAGCAAAACTGCCCCCCCCCTTTTTTTCTTGATTTCTTTCTTGATATGTTTCGCTACAATGGCTTTCTATCCGATAAACACCACCACCGCATGCGGTCTGTGTTTACCTGCAATTAATCCATATTTCATGAAATGGCATCATGTGCCGTGTGAGCGAGGCTGCAAGGTGGTGAGCAGGCCGGACAGAGCGGAGCAGGCCCCGGCTGACAGCAGGCCGGCCAGATGTCTCCTTAACAACATAAGAGCCACTAGCTCCTCCCCTCCCGGGTCAGTGTTTGCACAGAGCACAGCGGTGAGCGGGGGAAGATCGCGTTCGCAGGCAGACCTGTAGCATCTCACTCCGCCGGAGCCATTTCCCTGTTGCTTTTAGGGCGAACATGGATGGAAACCAGCAGGCTGAAGGTCAGAAAGCAGACGTCATCGTGCTTGGCGGAGGTTTGTCAGGTGGGAACTTTCTTTCGACCTGTTTTGTTAATTTATCCTGCAATATGTTTAATGTCTATTATTGTTTAATCATGTCTTCAGTTTGCATTTGCATCAAGGATTTGTAGGTGCAAGTTCAGCTTATTTTATTATATAATTAAATTTATCTTTACTTTACTAGCAGCAAATAAAGAGCATCATATTAACTTACCAAGGATCATCCTATGTTTACACATGGTAGCCTGTGTTTTGTTTAGCTGGGGTGATGTTTTATTTATTTATCCATCCACCTGCCCAGCTATCCAACACATATGACATATACATGCGCACAGTCACACATCAGTTAACCCAGAGGTGAATTTTAATCAAAGAATACTTAATATCACAAATGGAATACAGAAAACCTAGACAGATTAGGGGCTGCAGCATCAGTTAGTATGGAAAGAATACACATTCAAACAGACACGACTATACGTTGCATGCCGCTTAAGGAAAAACCTATGAATACATGAATAGCTGTTTAGAAGAAGCACTAGCAGAAATTACCTCCGATTTATCATCCCTGAAATCTCGTAGACACCCTCCTGTCAACCTACCCTTTTCAATGGCTAGAGCACGTCATGGTACGGCTGTCAGTATTTGGCAAGCAAGGGACAATTTCCTGACAGACGAGTCTTCATTACAGGTTATTGAATGATATCTCAGCATGCAGTGTGGTCATGCTGCAATCGGGGGTGAGAAAGCAGAGAAAACAGAGATTAGGGGGAAAAGAGAACGCCTAAGAAGGAGAGATGCTCTTCTATGTGCTCTGTTGCATATTATTACATTTTATCAAGATTATGCTTGCAGGGACAGTTTATTAAATGTGAACAGTAAGAGTGTGTGTTGTTTCATATACATTTAATGAATATAATGAGCTACTTCACTGAACATTATCTTGCTGAATGGGAGAGTAGCCATTTATTCTTGGCAAGGACAATGTTATTTGTCCAATTATCCTCGAGGTTCATACCTCAGCCATGTCTTGACTCCATCTTGTTCTTCCTTTTGAAGGTCTGAGTGCAGCCAAGCTGCTTAAAGAGTCTGGTTTGACTGTGGTAGTCTTGGAAGCACGGGATCGTGTCGGGGGTCGGACCTATACCGTGACAGTAAGTATGCCTGCATCAGTCCCAGGGGTAGGGCCAAGACTGTCACAAACACCACCATCTCATCCAGGAGGACCTACATCATCACTGGACCTTCTAATCCAGAGTGACATACCATACCATTGTTATACAGCCATGGAAAAAATTTAGAGACCACTCTATATTTTTAAACAAATCTGCATTTTTAAATCTTGGTTTAATCCTGGTTCTGCTGGCAGAGGGTTACGTTGAGCAGCTGGTTGCTTTTAGGATCAAAATTTCTAAGACATCAGTACACAAGAAGAAACTGAAGCAGGAGACAGTGAGAATGAGCAGAAGCCAGCCAGGTAAAGGGCGGAAGCGACATTCTAATGCCAGAGATGACTTATCCGAGAGTTTCTCATGAATCGTAGGATGACATCAAGTGACCTTCAAAAGGAATGGGAAACATTAAGTGCACTGCTAGGACAGTGTGTATCAGGATCCTAGAAGCAGGACTGAAGTCTGATGAAACAAGGAAGAAGCCCTTCATCAATGAGAAGCAGAGAAGAATCAGGCTGCAGTTTGCAAAAAAAGTATCATTCATTGACACACACCCAGAAATTGAGAAATGAATCAAACAAGAAATTGTCCCATGGTCTCTTAATTTTTTTCCACGGTTGTATGCTATCATGTTTTTCTGTTTTGATGATTTACACTACTGTTATTCTTTAAGGGATCGAAATTCAATTACGTAGACCTTGGAGGTGCTTATATCGGCCCCACCCAAAACTGCATCCTTAGACTTGCGAGAGAGTTAGGGGTGAAAACCTACCTGGTAAATGAAAAGGAGCACCTTGTTCATTATACTAAGGTAAAGTACCTGCTCGAGTTCCATTCGACACAATGAATTACTGAATTGTACTGGATCACAATGAAACATTGCTGCATGATATGAGTGACACTTTACTTGAGGCACAAATACTTAGTAATAACTCAGTTACTACTGAAGTACAAATCATGAACAAATATAGTTGCTACTTGAGATAAGATATGCATCACGATTCATTAATGATGAACAAACATGAGATCAGTATTTCACTTCTGTTATTCATGACTTGTTCCTTCAGTAGTTCACAAAGGTTTATAGAATTAACACATATAGTAACAAATATAGTAACTGCTTGAGAGAACATGCATCAAGATCGATTCATTAATAATGAATTAACATGAGATCAGTACCTAAGACTTAGTCTGTGGTTAATTAGTACATAAGTAAAAGCATAATACTTGTTAATAATATTAACTTGTTAACTAATATCATTTGTACCCCGTCAAATAAAGAATTACCATCATATAAATAGTAATACCACACCTAATGTCACAAATTCCTTTATGAACTGTGACCATTAAAATGTATGCTCATCAATTTATCTTAATAGTGCACCTTATAGAATCTTATGGTTCCACAATGACCAGCGACAGCAGCTTGAGTAAACCTTTGACAAACACTGTGTTTGCTCCTGTTTTACCATCAATTAATGTCTTTGTCATTTTTAATAACCACAAAAAGGCCACATCCCCTATTTACCCTGTCAGATATAGCATTGTCTGGAACAGTTGCTCGTTCCACTTCTTATTAAATCTCCTTGGCACTATCCTCTGTTGCTATAGATACCAGAAGGCCTGTGGGCATGCTGTCATTTCAGTTTAGCTGGATTTTGCGATAGGTCAAATCGCAAGTTACTTATTGCAAAGGTTATTAAGTGGATTATTATTGATTTCTGAGTTAATATAACGATTTGTCTTTCCCTTATTTTAAAGACGTGTTTCATGGCACAAAACTATTGCCGATGTTTTCACTATTTACTATTTTGTGTCAGGGTAAGGCTCACCCCTTCCGCGGTCCCTTCCCACCGGCGTGGAACCTCCTGGTGTACCTGGATTATAACAACCTTTGGAGAACTCTGGACTCCCTGGGAAGACAGGTGCTGCCGATTACCAGAGAGCACGCAAATAAAATAAATAAATAAAATTTGCAAACAAATTACAACTTCATGCACTGAGCATTTTATTGAAATATATGATCACGGTTAAATGCATCGCCCCTCGTCAATGTGATGTGTTTATGGGCCTAATACGTTGCCTGACTGCCTTTATAAATCAAATCTGGATGCTGCTGTTATTAAAGCAATAAAACATAGTTTACTATGCCCAATTTTAATGATAATAGCTTCACATCAGGAAAATAAAATAAATAAATGCTGGTGACTGATGCTAATGACTGTGGAGTCATTACCCAGAATTCCTCTTGTCCCAGATCCCTGCCGAAGCCCCGTGGACCTGCTGTCATGCAGAGGAATGGGACAACATGACGATGAGGGAGCTGATTGACAGAATCTGCTGGACAAGGTCAGAGGCTGATCTTTCTTTGACTAGTTACTGACTAGTTAAAAGGCAAAATTTAATTACTTTGAAGTTAAGGCTTAGGCTCCCTGCAAGCCTGTCGGACAGGGGTGGCCAATCTTATCCAGAAAGGGCCGCTGTGTGTGCGGGTTTTCGCCGCAGCTCCCTAATTAGGTCACTAATTAGAGGACTGATTGGCTGATGAGTCCTCACACCTGGGTTTGAACAGCTGACCTACAGGTTATCCCAAAAACCTGCATACACACCGGCCCTTTGCGGATAAGATTAGCCGCACCTGCTGTAAGATAAGCGATTTGGAAAATGGATGGATGGATGGATGGATGAAGTTAAGGCAAATTACTCATCATGATATATATGTCTATTCACACACACACGCACACCGCAACCCTGAATAGGACAAGCAGTTACAGAAAATGGATGGATTGATTTAGGCCAGTTTATCTCAATATACCATATGCACAGATGTGCACTCAGAGGTTAATCGAGATGAGCCAAAGTAAGTTGCTGTAGGTAGAATAATCCAAGAGAGACGTGTGTTTATCTGTTACAGGACAGCTAAGGATTTTGCCAGGCTTTTTGTGAATGTCAATGTGACATCTGAGCCTCATGAAGTTTCGGTGCTCTGGTTCCTTTGGTACGTGAAGCAGTGTGGGGGAACAAGAAGAATTTTCTCCACGTCGAATGGAGGACAGGTGAAGCATAAGGCTTACATGGCAAATATCCTCCCCAGCCCCAAAAAATACAGTACTATTTTAGGCAGTCAAAGAAACTGATGGTTACATGGTTTTCATGTTAATGTAAAACTATGATTAGATGTCTGTCACAGTGTGTCAGCTTAGACATTTCAAAACCTCTCCTAAAGTCACCCCAGTATTTACCTCGTATGGCTAATCAATACTTTTTTAAAAAACTAATTTAATTTATGAATTAAGTGAGCTGGTGGTATAATTTAATAATACATGGCATGGCTGAGGTGCCCCTTAGGAGAGGTCTGGGAATTGAAGTGATGTCCATCTAGCCATACAGCTAGATATCGGTAGCTTTTTGGAGAATATTAGAAATTCTTGTTAGTTTTTATTGTTGTACTGTTAATTGCATATGTTCTAATGATAAATTGTGTTTTTTTTGAGCAAATATACACTTACTGCCAAGATACATACTGTAGCTCTAAATATTTTCTATGCTGTAACATTTTGCACAGTACTGTATCAGCTAGTTTTCAGTGTTTGGTTTTATAATTGAAGGAGAGGAAATTCGTGGGCGGGTCTGGACAGATCAGCGAGCGAATAGCAGAGCAGCTGAGAGGGAACGTCATGCTGAACCAGCCTGTTGTCAGAGTTTCTCAGAATGCTGAGGGAGTTTCTGTGGAAACATTAACTGGAGACAAATACAAGGTGTGCTCACATTTATGTTACCGTTAACGTGATTTTACATTTAATAATCCTCTTTTAGGAGGTACTCTTGAATGCAAAAGGACCTCTTCAGTTTTATGTTGTTGTGTGTGTGTTTGTATACGAAGGGTGAATATTTGTATGCAAAAAAGAGTGACAGAATTAAGTAGATTAAGTCTGGGAAAACCGCATTATGAAGCAAGCTTATCTGAGGCTTTATAGACCGGCATTTTTAACAATTTTTTTTTTCCAGGGGGGGTACATTATCAGTGCTATCCCACCGGGACTGACCATGAATATCCACTATGAGCCTGGGCTACCACCCATCAGGAATCAGCTGATCCAGAGGGTTCCCATGGGCTCCATAATCAAGTGCATGATGTACTACAAAAGACCATTTTGGAAGGAGAAGGGTGAGAAGGAAGTTGTCTGTATGGTGGCCCTGAAAGGCCAAACATGGTTGATTAAGAAAATGCAAAAAAAAAAAAAAAAAAACGCTCACAGAGGCTCTGGTGTTGATAGACCTAAACCAAAACCATTTGATTTCAACAATCAGGTGAGGCTGAATGACAGAACACAGGGCTAAACATCAAGGAATTTCTGGACTGGAGGGTGGAACGGGAGTCAGTTAACCACTCAGTTTGACACTGAGTAGGATGGTGAAGTGGGATCCACAGCAGTGATACCGTGGTGATCAAGTCAGAGTGAAGGTCAGAGTGAAGGTCAGAGTGTCAGCACAAGAATCTGGAGATGAATTTTAATCAAACACAGACAAATAATCAAGGTTTAAAAAAGTCTCTGGAAAGTTTGACTTCCATTCCACAAAGGAAATAGCTTCCCTCTGTGTCTTATAATTCCATGAGGCACAGGGCACAAGAACGGGGTCACCCTGGACTGATGTCAGTCCATCACGGGGCACATACTCATATATGCAGTTACAAATAATGGTCAATTTAGTGGCACCAGGCTGCACAGTGGGAGCAAAATAGAGTAAACAGAGTCAAGCTATTTGCATAGCATAGGACAGGATTCAAACCGCAATGTAGCAATAACTCCCACAAAGTCGCTGTACCACATCTAAAAGACACACGGGTGAAAATACCAAATAAGTTATTGTTTATTTACAATATTTTGTATATCTGGCATGAATATCTTGGATTTGTTATATTTGTAACCAGTCTTCACTGGTTACTGAAAGCTGATGAAAGTGCATTACAGTTTTTCAAAACTTCCTAAAATGCAGTATATATTATACACTGTATTGTATCATGGTATTGTGTTATTGTACAAGCAACAATACAATTAAATTACAATTAAATACAATGATCACAAGACTGAATAGACTGCAAAGAGTCTTAAAATGTAAATATTTAGATATGCAAATTGCTTTTTTGTGTTTCTTGCTCAAAAGCTTTCAGGCAGAACTACAACAATTATCGTTATTCAATAAATCCAGTTTGGAGCATTTAAATGTCATCACAGACCACTGCATGCGAGATTTTTTCCAGATGGAATCAAAAACAGAAAACCAAGTTTATCAAAAATAAGGGAAAACTGTGATTCATTCCCTTGAAAGACAGACAACTGAATATGACTCAAGAAAATTGAATGTATAATTGAGCTGCAAGAGTACTCTAGTTGATGAAGACTGGGTTGCAATATGCTGTCTTGTGGTTTGTTTGCTGAAGGAACGGTGGCTTGCTTTTTACAGAGCACAATTTAACTGACGGGCTCGTAGTTTTATGGGAAACACCGTGACCAGACGTAGTTCCAGTTATCCCAAAGGCCTCTACACTCAAAGATCAGTAAAAGATCAGTAAA
>JAODLC010000002.1:2473581-2490646 GCA_026781145.1 Hippopotamyrus pictus
GGGAAACACCGTGACCAGACGTAGTTCCAGTTATCCCAAAGGCCTCTACACTCAAAGATCAGTAAAAGATCAGTAAACGATCAGTAAAGGATCAGTAAAAGATCAGTAAAAGATCAGTAAAGGATCAGTAAACGATCAGTAAAAGATCAGTAAAAGATCAGTAAAGGATCAGTAAAGGATCAGTAAAATCTGCTGCTTATGTTTTCTACAGGCTACTGTGGAACAATGATGATCGAAGATGAAGACTCTCCTATTTCAATGACCCTAGATGACACCAAACCAGACGGCTCATGTCCTTGCATCATGGGGTGACTGTTTCTATTCCGCTTTTTGGACAATCCTTATGTTGCTTCTTCTCATGTAATAAACACAGTGTGCATATGCAGTACATACACCAGAGCCAAAACATAATGACCACCAACAGGTGATGCAAATAATGCTCATTATCTCAGAACGACAGCACTAAATTCAATCTGGGATGTATTAAATGGCAAGCAAAAAGCCGGCTTTCATACGTGACAAACTGGATGCAGGGGAAATTAGATGATCTGAGTGACTTTGACGAGGGACAAATCGCTATGACCAGGCAACTGGCTCTTCAGTGTATGTTCACTGTAGATATACTCACTGGCATTATATCTACCTATTACATAATATCGGTTTTGTTAATATGATAAAGCATAATTTGCCTTACATTGAACTATGCCTGTAGTTACGCGTTAAATAAAAAATTCTACACAATTACATTCACAGATGTTTTCGCAGACAACTTTGCTGTTATGGTAATTAAAATAATTAACAGCACACATTTTAAGCTTGACAGCTATTTGCATAATGCAAATTGATGGCGAAAGGAGCCTTTTGTTTATGACTAAACAAGCAAACTAGTCTCATTAGAGCCGCATGTCCTTCTCTAGATTTATTTTAGCCAGAAAAGCCAGGGAACTCATCCACTTGACTAAAGAGGAGAGGAAACAGCGAATATGTCAGATATATTCAAAGGTGTTGGGCACTACTGATGCTCTTCAGGTACGTGCAAAGCGGCCCAGAACACATCAGACCTGCTCTGAATATAATATGGCGAGAGCTACTAGTGAAAAGTCGTGGTGTTTAAATTCAAATTCAAATTCAAATTCAAATTTCAAATTCAAATTTGAATTTGAATTTGAATTTGAAAATTTGAATTTGAATATGGCGAGAGCTACTAGTGAAAAGTCGTGGTGTTTAACTCTCATCAGTGTTAATCCTTATAGCCGCTTCACTACGAGGAGAAGGACTGGTGTGGTGAGCAGTATTCGGGGGGCTGTTATGCCGCCTACTTCCCTCCCGGAACCTACCGCCAGTTCAGCAGGTAGAGATTCACTGGCTCAGTACCTCTTTTTATTCAGACATTTATTTCTGTCTTAGAACTAATAAGAAGTGTCCTGTAATTCAAGAAGTAAAGTCTTGCACTAACAAGCCACAGGTTGTTGGTTCACATCCCAGGGAACACCCATAAATTGTAACCCCCCCGGTATTCAGGAATTTCTGTCTTAGAACCAATAAGAATGTGAAGATGCAGCATGTTCCACCACACCTACAAGGTTTGGGGTTTAAGTCCCACCCTGTGTGTGTGGTGTTTCCATGTTCTCTCTGTTTTTATGGGTTTTATCCCCACAAGACATGAATGAATTGGTATCTTTAAATTGTCCATACTGTGCGTGAGTGTGTGCCCTCACAACACATTTTACACAAAATGATCTTTTAAAAATTACTTTTCATTACTTATTTGACTTTCATAAAAATGTTTATAACAGCCGAATAAAATATGTCAGTACCCTGGGTATTGTTGCTCATGGAGTTTTACTTGCACAAAAATGTTCCTAGGGCAGAACAAATCAGATGTCTTGGTCCTGCCTCCTCTTCAGTCTGATTGGTTATCTCTCTGAACCAATGATTTTTCCTTCACTTTAGTTGGGCAGAGGCGCCTGGGCAGGAAGACTGATACATATTGTTAGCATCAGTTTGCTCCTAAAGGCTCCGCAGTGTGACCTTTGTTCTGGTCTGCAGGTCCCTCAGGGAGCCATTCGGAAGGCTCTTCTTTGCAGGCACCGAAACGGCCACCAAATGGAGCGGCTACATGGACGGGGCCGTGCAGGCAGGAGAGAGGGCAGCCAGAGAGGTATGGTAGGACCCTCGGGTAGCCTGTGGGTGTTCACCGGTATGCGCACTTGACCATTCTTGTGTTCTTACGTGCCCATTTGACGTCATCTCCTGTTGCCGAAGTACAGTTCCAATACTCAAGAACAGAAGCACGGGGGGAAATAAAAATCCCAAGATGTTGCTGTTGACTAGCCCTGAATACCAAGGATGCATTGGCTGTATCCTTGCCAATGAGAACAATCGTCATCCCATCATTCATTGCATCCCAAATTTGTTCTTGGCGGGGAAGTTAGCAAGAATACTCTAGCAAAGAATATAAGTATGTTTTTGGTATGGATGAACACCCTGTTTATTTGGAGGGGAGTATCATGAACTGCACACCTGTCCTGAAAGTAGTCCAATGATCAGCCTTTTTAGATTGGATATGACACAACTAAAAACTAGATTAGGGGAGGACATTGTTGGTATTAACTATCCCAAATAACATCCGTTTCAGGTGCTGCATGCCATGGGCCGAATCTCATCCCTGGAGATCTGGAAAGAGGATGAAGAAGATCAGGTATTCTGTGTGTACAAATATGCTAAAGCCACAACTTGGTTAA
This sequence comes from Hippopotamyrus pictus, assembly GCA_026781145.1. Classification (NCBI taxonomy): domain Eukaryota; kingdom Metazoa; phylum Chordata; class Actinopteri; order Osteoglossiformes; family Mormyridae; genus Hippopotamyrus; species Hippopotamyrus pictus. The sequence goes on from JAODLC010000002.1 coordinate 2,476,326, forward strand.
ACAAATCCTCAGAGATTACATCAAAAACTGCCAGTTCTTATGAAGAACAGTAAAATTACAAATTGTCTTTGGCTAAAGAGCCAGCATTATCCCTCTTTACATTACAGAACTTTTGATATACTTCTTTGGATAATTTTTAATAAAATTCACTTTACCATGAAATAAATGTTTGATCCTGTTGCTCTGTCCTGGACTGGTAGATGGATGGATGGATGGATGGATGGATTTTCAGGGTTTTTTTTCCTGTCATTTCCTGCTTTTTTCCATCCATACCTGTCCCACTGTCCACTTTTCCTGAAGACTGACTGTGTGGCTTCCTGTAAAGATTCCTTACTGGCTGTCCAAGTCAGAATGACAGTGAACTGACAATTGAAAAGGGATCAAAGAACAGACAATAAATAAAAGTCATCAAATAAAAGAACTAAGAGTAAAAGATCTACATGGATGCGTGGGGTGGCACTAGGCTAGCACTGTTAGCTCACACCTCTGGGACCCGGGTTCGAGTCTCCACCATGGCTCCGTCTGGAGGTTCCATGTTCTCCCCGTGTCTTTGTGGGGTTTCTCCAGGTACTCCGGTTTCCCCCAACACTCACATGGTAAGACGAATTGGAGTTACCAAATTGCTCGTGTGAGTGTGCCCTGCGATGGGTTGGCGCCCTGTGATGGGTTGGTGCCCCATCCTGGGTTGTTCCCTGCCTTGTGCCCATAGGTTTTGTCCCCCCACAACCCTTCATAGGACAAATAATTACAGGAAGTAGATGGCATTGATGCACAAATTCAGTCTTGGGCAAACGTAACGTTTTGCTGTTTCCATTCCATATAACAAAGTAAGGTCAGTGTGAGTTGATGCCCTTTGGTTTCAATAGCACTTTACTGCACACCTTCTCACTTCTGTTGAAATGGAATATTTTCTGCTATATGAATCAGTGACTTCTGGGTCTCATGATCTTCTTCTCTCTTCATCGACGACAACTCTCCAGGACGTTCCGTCGAAGCCGATCACGGCGAGTTTCCTCGAGAAGTGGCTACCTTCCGTTCCTGCCTTTGTGTTGATGACGACCGTCTGTACCGTGTTTATATCTGCCATTGGAATCGCCTTCCTGAAACCAAGCATTCAGGTCCGTCTCTCCCGCTGAGATTTCATAATATTGCCAACATGATTTATGTAATGAAAGGCAAAATCTGCCCCATTGTGCTCAGAGGATTCGATACACTGCATTTAAATCAAAATGATCCAAACAGGTAGAGACAAGATCAATCAAATACAATGATTTTTTTTTAACATTATAATGCTTTCTTTATCATTTGTGCTATATTTATAAGATTACAGAACTGATGAGAAAGTGAGATGTTATAGAAGTAAGTGTATATATAACCTTTATTGATTTCCTTTCTTAAAGCACAACATTTCTCCAAATTTTCTTTTCATTTTAGATCATTATTGTTTCAGTACATGTATTTAACGTTAAGTTCATGTCAACAGTTTCATCAATGGTTATTTAGATAAATGTGACAGTTACTAATGGCTACATGAGACAAACAAAAAGAGCATACATTAATAAACATGTTAATGGTCTTTAATGTCTTGTGGAATGCATTATTGGATGATTTGGAGTCTCCTTTTTGTCTTTTACTTTTCCTTGAGAACTTTGGATTTTTGTGCCGTTAGGAAAGTGCTATATGACCATATTTGTTTGGTGTAATACGCTACATGTGAAATCAGCTAAATGTCACATGACGATGTCTAACCTTTAAATGCCATTTGTCTGTATTATTGTAAACAGGAAGTACCATGTTCAAGAAGCTTATGGTAACACTTAAAGCCTGCAAGAAGCTCTTATAGCACAAGTTGTTATGCATATTGCAAGAGTTGTTCATATCTGTACGTACAGTAGTTTATGTCATGCTTCATAAACTACTCATTATTATGCAACGTATGCAGTGCAGATGCAGTGCAGTTGCAGTGCAGTTGCATGACGGCGTACAGTGGTTACATTCACACTGCTGTATACGGTGCTGCATGGTTGCATTTACACTTACATACTTGCATTAAAGACATAGACACATCTTAGGTAATGCATATGGCTGTACTCTGTAGAGTTGGTGTTATGAATGTGCTGATTGTCCTTCATGTCAGAATACTTTCTCTTTAATAGTGGGTATTTCTATACAGTATATAGAGAGTGGTATGTCAAATGCAATGTGTCTTTTCCCAAACGAATGGCTATTTCCAGTGTGGACCTACATTTTGAATTTATATTAAACTGTAAACACATAAATACTGTAGCATTGTGAGACAAGGAAGAATCAGTCTTTCTTTGTGTTGTGTGTTCAGTGTCAACAGCCATACTGTGAGGTCAGTGTAAGGAAAAAATAAAGTTCTCTCTACAAAATGAATAAGCTGGAAATTCTGGGCTTGCTGTGCAGTGTAACTGTTCTAAGAATGACCCTTTATAACCTAAAATGCTGCGATTTAATGTAGGGATTTAATCGTTGATTGCTATGTGCATAAAGGCAAAGTTTTATGTTGACTGCTAAGGGGAATCCATTGCTTCATACATTTATGTGAGATAGCAGTCAAGCTATAGTAACAAACCTATTATATTAACTAATTATGAAAGTATGTTTGCTAAAACAAAATATTTTGGTATATCAATATAAACATTGTAGCATATCTTGTAGTTTAAACGTGAAATAGCTTAAAAAGACGTGATGCTCAGAGTTAAAGATCCTTAACTTCAGCAGCTTGCTTTGTTGTTAACTGACTGCCTGCCTCTGTGAATGACCCTTCTGAGGCCCTCATTTACATTCAGAGGCAGCGGTGGATTGAGGCTCAGTGGGCAGCACTGCTGCCTCACACTTCCAGGCTTGGGAGGCTGAATCCCCATCTGCTCTGCGTGTGGAGTTTGCATGTTTTCCCCATGTGTGACAGGCATACAGGAACACTGATTTTCCCCTGTGATACTGGTTTCCTCCTTTAATCCGAAGTCATGCTGTTAGGCGTCTCTGAATTTGCCGTAGAGTATGACTGATTTTGTGCATGTATATGCCCTGCCAAGACCTGGCATCATGGCCAGGGTATAAACTCACCTTGTGCCCTAGGAAAAAAGGACAGAAATGATGGTATTTTAGCCATAATCTACACTCATCCAGTGCAGGGGTAGGGAACCCTGATCCTGTAGTGCCGATATCAGGTACTGTAGACCAGGTAGGATGGAAAACCTGCTGGATATTGGCACTCCAGGATCAGGACTGCCTACCCCTGCACTAGTGCCAAACTTCTTACGGCCGTTGTTATTCTGAGAGTGTCCTGAAAAGCAGACATTTACTGCTGGTTCAGTCCCATGGAAGCGTGACGTTGTGGATGCGACTTACGGACCGTGACACCCTGAGTGTGGCGTTCAAGCTGCGTATTCACACAGGCCGGGATGGAGAAATGACTCACCGACAGACTTTGGCTTTACCGTGACCACGCTGACTCTTTTGTGAGAGGTGCTATATAAAAATGAACTGAGTTTTAGTTACTTTGCTATTTCGCACCTTGTTTGTACAATCTAACAATCTTTCAAATTAATGGATTAACAGGAAATCTATCATCGGGGCTGGCTGGGAGTATACAGAAAAGTTTGCCGTTTTCCTTGTTATTGCAACCTTTCTCTGTGGATTAGTTCAACATTAGATAGAAGCAGCTGTTTCTGTGGCTTGGGCCCCCACTCAACTGCATGAAAGGCCTCTCTATGCACTGGCAGTTCTCAGAAACAGGGTCTCCTGGCAACAGGTCCAGGATGAATAAATCTCAGCTTTGGCTATTTTGCTGTGAGTGGTGTGACTGTCCAAGATAAGGACGCCTCTTTTTAAAACGAGATTCTTAGTGGGAAAATGCTTAAATCTGTCTGTATCAGAAATAAATATTTTATTATTTATGTTATTTTATAAGACAAAAAAATCTGTGCATTTGGTTGCACTTTATTTGCTTGCAGCATATCCATTCGTATATTTCACACTAACCAATAACACATTTGAATAAAAAGCTTTTGTGCCTCTATATATCTGTAATTTGTATTTTTAAATTATAACTGCAGAAACAAAGTTCTGCCAAAACTAAACTAAACACTAATAGCTCATCTACCAGTATGCTAATTTTGTTAAAGGCCTCACAATTCTTTTTCTGTTTCATTTTTATAGCTACATATTTATGATTTTCCTCAAATTAAGTATCAAAGTATTACAAGATTCTGTACCACAACATAGTATTTGCAAATAGCCACATTTTCTCCCTAAAGGCAAAAATGTCTTCCGTATATAACGTATTCATTAGTCGTTTTATTTCTCCCCATATTTAAGTCTCACAAGAAGAAGGTGATCTTCTATAGCAAAGGTCATATTTACTGTACCTGAGAGCTGGCATTGCTCACCAGAAACCAGGTAGGGTAGCAAACCGACTGGATAGTAGCTCTCCAAGACCAGTGTTGAAGACCCCTGTTCTATACCTTCTGGGCTGCTGCAGGTTCATTCATGTTACTTCTAAACATGGTCCACTGACAACAGCTCTGCAGTCAGCAGATCTTCTTGCCCAGAGTAAAAAGACAGGCGATACCACAGTAGTATTTAAACCTACTGCACCGGACTGAGAAGCGGCCGCTTGAGAACATTTCTTTCCGGCGTGTTCCAGTCCACTCGGTCGCGCTCCTTAGCAAGGACCTGGATTCTCAGCATCACTGTCGCTGTATTCCCATCTGTAGTAGAAACGGGCCGCGAATATGACTATGAACATCTCTACCACCAGCAGCTGTTGATGCATGACTGTGGGAAAAGAAGACAGACACAAAGAGGAAGAAGACATTTTAAGCCCCCTAACTGTATATGAATCTGAGCAGTCTGGGAAAGAGTATGATTTTACTAAGAATATGCCTAAAAATAAAAGTGCACTTACACTAATTCCTACCATTACTGAGCCTGGGTATTCGCCGGTAAACAAGCACCACAACAACACACAGCTGAGTGGCACTCAATAACAGTGGCAGACACTCTGTACTTGAAAGAACCACATTGTTCTCTTTTCCAATAATGCACTGTTGCTTATTTGCATAAAGTACATGCGACCCTGTAACATACTGTAAATAACAGATTCTATCTGTTCCTCAGTACACATTCACGTACTCCACTTATATAAAATGATTATATAATTAATTATATAAAATGCTTAATTTCCTCCACTCATTATATTCTTTTATTCTTATTTTTTTTTTTATCTTTTACATAGCTTTTAGTTTCCTTAAATATATGTTAATAATCTGTACTTGTCCAGTTTGTGACATGTTACATGACAATCACGTGTGCATGCACCCAGGCAAATTCCTCATATGTGTAACATACTTGGCAAAATAAAGTGATTCTGATTCAAGCTTTGCAGAGGAAGAGGAGGAACTCACATGTTCCTCTAGCACGGGCGGAGAAAGGAGGTAAACAAGAGATGGTTCCAGTGCTGACCAGTACATCCAAGACGCCACTCTGAGCCTGGCTAAGAACCACCACGCACTGAAAGGAAACCAAGAAGGACAGTAGGATCTGGTGAAGCGACATTTCCTTTACTTTCAAACTGCAGGCCCTCTTGTCCAAAGCGACGTACAAATGAGGTGAACAGCACATCGCAAACACATGTGCTGCCAAGGAGTCAACCAGGCATAAGTGCCATCTGGCTCAGCGTCCGACGAATGCCTGGTTACGACTCTAAGTAATATAGGAGCAAGAGCTACACAACATCATCCAACAACACGTCACGCATCCCAAAGTGTCAGGGAGGGAGGGAGGGTCAGGATGCGACAGGTGACATACGTCTATGAACGAAGACCATATGGGACTGAGTCTAACAGCAAGGTGCAGGTAGCAAACAGCACAGCGTATATAGCTAAAGGTGTAGAGGGAAACTGAAGTCAGCCCTGCCCACACATTATATGATGGATCACAGGGAGAATTCATAGTGATTAATTAAACGCACATGATGTTCCCACTAGAGACTTATATCGGGCAACAAAAGGTCACAATGCTGCTGGAGTCCCACATCACATGACCCCACATCACATGACCCCACATCACATGACCCAAAGGGGGTAACTACCACTCATTCAGCAGAGGAGCACAGGACACAGTGAAGGTCAGAGAGGGAGGTTTACCTGGTTCAGGGCAAACTTCGGAACAATGTTGCACTTTGAGAGGTCTAACTTGGCCTGGGCAAACAAGATTCCTATGGGCCACAGCGAGAGCAGGAAAGAAGCCACAGACAGCAAAGTGATCCATAGGAACGCCTCCGTCACCTCCATCTAAAGGGGCAAGAGCAGATCTCAGCCTCACTGCCGTCACAAACACTTCAGTATCAACTCATAACTTTAAAGACAAAAACGGAAAGACGTGACAATAATCCCTGTCATAAAGTTAGATGGACAGAACTTCAGTGTGAAACGGGCATTATGGTTGCAAAGTGGACTTGCCTTGCCCTGCTGATACGTGCCGTCGCTCCAGAGGACAGTGGCGAAAAACACAAGCGTTGGCCTGAGAAGAGCAGCCTGCAAGGTCCCCCACTTCAGGACGGTCAGGCTCGTCCTGATTAGACACAGGGAACCTCAAGTCGTGGCCTTGATGCCAAAGCACAGGACTTTCACTGTGATGGTACACAGAAAGCTATTTAGGTTTAATGAACCTTTGCTTGTTTGGATAATAGCGGGTAGCCTGTTGTTGTACCCCTAATCTTGAAAATTACTAAGATGATACTTGTATGGCTGGATATTTCATCCAGTTCCTTGTTCAGGGGCACGACACAGCTCCTCTCATGAGGATGAACCAGCAATATTCAGTTTACAAGCTCATGAAAGGGTCCGGTTAGGCTGACTGGCAACTCGAAATTGCCCATTACCGATGACTGCATGGGCCAGTATGTATATGGATATGCCCTGCAAAGCTCTGGCATGCCAGGCAGGATGTTGCCCAGCCTTCTTCCAGGACCCCTGCAGCCCAGACCAGGATGAGCAGTTAGAGCAGTGTCCCCCGCTCCCCCGCCACACAGACACCCCACATAATCGCTCCCTCCAAGCTCCCAGCCAATCAAGAACCCTGTATACACGGTACAGGAGTGTTGGGCATTGGGAAGAGGGGCGCAAAAATGTGAACTGACTGGGGGTCCCTGAGGACTGGTTTGAGAAACACTTAGTTAGAAGATAGATGGAGGTTCTTGTCCTTAACATTATACAACGTACAAAAGTACAGACAGATACGATTCCAAACTATACATCACCTGTGACTGATCAAAATTCATTAGAAGATACCTGGGTTTGTATCTTGATAAACAACCAAAACCGTATAGGTTACATGAAATGCCGCTGGCCCCATTTTGGTCTGTGTCCCTTGATATTCTAAAGGGATGGTATGTAACCACCCGGTGAGGTGGCTGATCAGCGCCATGACCTGCTGAGGGGCAGCGGCGGCAGGCAGAGGTAGCAGCAACAGCAGCAGGGCCCGGTGCTGGTCTTCAGGTTCTCGCCCTGAAGTCGGCGCACGAGCGCCTCTTCCCCACCGAACTCCTCCAGCATCATCACCAGGAACTTGTACAGGGAGATGCTTAAATAGCTGAGGGGGAGGGGGAGCAGATTGTGTACCATTATAGCAGTGCTGCTCAATCCGGTCCACGTTTTTGCTCCCTCCCAGCTCCAGTTGTCTGTGGGTCCCCAAGGAGCAGATTGAGAAACACTGCATTAGAGAGCCTGTCACCTATGCACATATGTGAAGGACCTCTCCTGCAGCCAAGCAACCAGCATAACCCCCCCACCCCCCACCCCCCAGCTGCAGATCAGAATAAGATATACAGTCACGTGCCGAATAACGGCATTATTTTGGTCTGTGTCCCTTGATATTCTAAAGGGATGGTATGTAACCACCCGGCAATATACAGTCACGTGCCGAATTACGGCGGTATACAGCACATGACCCCATAAGATTATAATGGAGCTGAGAAATTCCTACCACCTAGAGACGTCATAGTCGTCATAATGTCAGCATGCAACGCATTACTCACGTGTTAGCGGTGATACTGCATGGCGTAAACAAACCTATGCCACGCTGCCAGTTGTGTAAAAGTTTCGCGCTGATCATAAACAATTATGTTACTGGTTGATGTATTTACTGTACTTTTAATTTATTTACGTTATACCATATAGTCTAGGTGTGTAGCAGGCTGTACCATCTAGGTTTGTATAAGTACACTCTATGATGAAATCGACTGTCAGAACGTATCCCTGTCGTTACTGTCTACAACAATCAACAACTCACATCCACTAATGTTGAAACTATTTCAATGACGGCTTAAAAATACACTCTCAAATTCTTTCAAAAATAAATTTTTTAAATTACTTCTAAGAAAAAGTACATTAATATATTAAAATTACATGATAAGAGGAGCTGAATTTTAAATCTGCGTTATTTTATTTTTTTTCAACACAACCCAGCTGATTAAATCGCCAAGATGAACAGAGTCTTTGACTTACATGGAAGCAGTGAAGTCTGTAAACATGGACGAGCGAGGAACCCACAGGCCAATGCACGACGTGGCGGCAATCACCTGGAAAATGTTGCTTCAGATAATCTTAGCAGAATTGCAGGGAAGAGCAAAACATAACGCAATAAAATAACTTCCTTACAGGTGGAGCGCCAGTAACCCAGATGTAAGCGGTTCTCTTGCAGGATGACGTCATTTTCCTGGTTATGTACACGGTCTTCTCCAAGTACATAAGGCTTCCCACTAACGTCATCAGCGTCAGAACGGAGTATATGAAACAGGTTAACGGATCCATATCTAAATATTGGATTATAAGAAAGTAAGGGGTGTGTCCACGTGTGTGAATCAGACAAGATATCCTGTAGGTGATTTGAAGAGGGGGCTCCTATCATCCTCCGGTGCATTATGCAGTTTATGATGCAGCACTATACCTACACCGGTATTAAATGTTAATATTTTGCAAACTTAGGTACGACAACAAAACTTCATTCCATGTCACAATAAGAAAAATAATAAGGAAAGATGAACTTACTGTAAAGAATCTCTTCGGAAGTCGGAGCTTCGTCCAGGCATTTTAATACGTTGCTTAAGTTCCTCTCCATTGAACAGCAGTGATGTATTTATTATGTATTTCAGAGTAAGTTGAATCGATTCCCGGTAGAAACGTATTCAGTTTACCCTTTATGTTAGACTCCAATGCATCCTTTTATAAAAGTTTTGGAGAGTCGGTCTGCTATCAAAAATGGCCAGCTACTGTATGAGCCGGAGTCTGCTCAGTGCTCAGCCGTAATCTGTAATGGAGGTTTCGGGTACATAGACTATCTTATTCAAATAAACGTTTTAATGTTTGTTTCACTAATATGCTGTGGGCATATTCTCACGTTTTCATGCAAGTAAGATACTTTTATTTATTCAGTCCTCGTTTATTTTGCCACTAAGTTACTTTTAATTGCCGATATGTTCGCCGTTAGGCCATTTTAACAAAAAATTCAATCGGTACGTACAGTTACATGAACACCCTGCCACAGTTTCCACCGGTTATCAAAATTATTTATTGTAGTTATTTTAAAATAACTGTTGGCCTAGTATAACCCGGTGATAAGAATAGGCATACACAGTTTACTAAAACCCCGTGAGTTTTTTTTTTTTTTGATGGAAAAACATTGAAATTACTAAGGGTCATTATTGCAACTTACCAACAGATGGCGATGTAAGACTGTTGCAATAATAATTGTATCTTCAGAGTACAGGGTATTTGTTTACTGAATACTCGTACGTGCATATTTGTTATTATATATTAATAATTAATAGTGAATACATTCATACATTGGTTTCATCTTAGGTTTGGCCGTTACCAGGAAGAATTTGGTTCACTTAAATTATGCGTTAACGTCAACAAAATACACCTTGAACACTATTCCTTTCCACTACCCAGTTAAATTACCTATTTATGAGTTTGTTTATTCAAAATAAATGTTAAAAATTACCTACAATTCAATAAGAAGAACGTCTTATTACGGACTTCTTAGTATATAACAGTATGTGTGTTGATTCAAAACAAATGAATAACAGAAGGAATCAATTTTATTTCTCCAGTCGTTTCTGAACTACTGAAAATCCCCTAACATTAAATTATTTGGATACATCCATTGTTTATAAGCCGTGATACTATAATGAGTTCCAAAGCATTATGCCAGTTGTTACTGCCTTTGTATGCAGGCCTATGGATACTTTTTCTGCAGTTTTATTTTACACAGACATTTCAAGAAGTCAGTACCCAAAGAAAAGTTTCTGCCTTCAGTTTGCATTCACGTTTATAGTGAATAAATGCAAAAAAAAAAAAAAATGCCGCTTTCCAAACAGAAAAATTAAACCATTAAAATAAAACACATTTGTTGCATGGTCTTATTAAGAAACAATATAATACTTAATATAATAAAACTGATTGTGGTCTTACCCGTCACAAAAGTATGGGCCACAGTGTTATGATTTGATTCTATCAATTGCAGAACTGTTCAGCTCTGTTCAAGGTCAGGTTATTTTGAACTTTGTCAACAAAACAGTGAAAAATATGGACAAAGCATTACGTGAGTCGTTAACCCTCGACTTAAACCGCACATCAGCCTCTGAATTAATCTGCTCGGTAAGAATTTAAATTGCTTGCATTTTAAAAGCAAGAGAAGCCCATGAGGAGAACATCTAACATAGCATGCCAGCAGTGTATCAGGAATGCTCTGCTGCCTCACCATTAATTAAACGGCAGCTGTGACCCGCCACCTACTATGTTCTGAGAAATGAAGCTTCAAACCCCAGTCAACTGTGATGTCCAGCAGTTTGGAGCTGAGTACTTGGCGTGCAGGTATCGAGTTCTAGATTGTCGTTAATGTGTTCTCCGTTTCAGTGTTACTTTTGTCCGCTGTTACTTCTGCAAGCGTAGCGGTCTTTTGTGCGCTTTCGTTCATCGTATTTTTCTCATTCCACTTTCACGACGGACCAAGAGTCATCTGAAATGCAACGCGATGACACCATATGACAAAGTGAACGTACGTTTATTATTATTTACATATATGTCAAATACAAATAATAGTACACTTTATTGTAATAGGAACCCCAATTTAGCTCAGATCCAACCTGGCGGATGTTTACCTTGTTATTCTTCACTAGTCCTGTCTGTACTTTAGTTGGCTCAACCAGTCTGACTTTATTTTAGGACTGATTTTATTTTGATGCGTTAGATAATCTCCAATGTCAACCGATTGTTGCTGCCATTTTTATCCTCTATGCTCTAGGCCCAATTCCTATAATCCCCGGAGTACGAGTTGAGGCTTCTTCACTCATACCGCTGTTGGCTTCTATGTATAATAAAGGAGTTTCAATGCCTCTTCTTTGGGAGCAAATGCATTTCAAATATTTATAGAAATTTACAGAAATGTGGGATTTCTTCGCGGTTTCGGGGACAGAGAATAGGCAGCACCAAGCACCTGTTATCTGTCGATAACTGTACAAAGAAAGTTTGCGGTTTGTTAGAGAGAGATAGATTGGAAGCGATGAATTCAAGCAGGTGCTTGTTTAACTGTTAGAGTAAACTGTGCTCCTGACTTTTCTAATTCACCATGAGCGTGCCCAGTTTAACGCCTGTTCCTTCCTCCAAAAATCTGTATTTCGTGGATTTTTTTGTTGCTACCAACAGATACATTGATGAAACTAGCAATTTATGGAGACATTTATAAAGCAGACGAATAACCAATGGCGTTTAATTGCCACTGTCCCTATTTTAAAAGAGAACTTTGTCACATGTGCAAGTTTATGTGTCAATGCGTCAGTATCAATTCAGAGCTTCCGAATAGCTCTATCATACCACAAGACTGAAGTCTCCTTTCCATTAGGCAGTGCTTCATAACGCGTGGTTTCACTCTTCAGGAAGAGGCAAATACAGCTTCAGTCTACATCAAATGCACCAGATTATCCACACGATGCCTTAAATGAAATGCATTTAGTTGGAGCCAAATTCTCTCTAGAAGTAAAACGGTCCTTTGACGTTTTGCAGATTGTAAATGCAAGTTATGATACATGTTATACAAACATCTAAGTACACAGGACCAGCATTCCCTTTCACACATTGTTACATTACTGGTCAGCATATTTACAGGTTTTTTATGTAAAAGTGCATTTTAATAAAAAAGTGAAAACTGCCCTTATACAGCAGTTGTTTAAATCAGTTTCTGTTTAAAGTGGTCCTTTTCCAATGCCGCATAATCATTGGCTGTTGTAAAATGCTCCCCTTGAATGCTGTTTCTTACTGGCTTTTGTCAGTTGGGTGTCTCTCCATTATGTCTCCTCATTGGCTCTCCTTAAAGGTACTCTTCGAATACTTCCTCTTATTGGTCTTCCTAAAGGCATGTGCATCCATTACCACCCCTGCACATTGTCTCCAGCACTGCCACTTTGTGCCTCTGGGTTGCTGTTTTCTTCCCAGGAGTGGAAGTTGCCTGTTTAATGAAGCCTGCTGTAGACAAGAAGTCAAACCGTGGAATGAGGTAAGTTAGACTGATAGTGTTTTTTTTTTGTAAGGCAGTCAATGAGAAATCAGTTGTCCACATGGAAAGTCGGAAAATAGGTTCCCCTACCTTCACACTAATGTGGTGACACCGCCCAGCTTGGCCCCCTCGTCAGCCCAAGGCTGCAGGTTCTGCAGGGCGAAGAGGGAGGAGTTGTGGATGCAGAGAGGGTCAGGGGGCATGGAGTCGCCCAGGGACTTCTGAAAGGCGTCGTGCTGCAGCTGGACCATCAGCCGATTGGCCTGCTGCCTCTCCGCCTCCCGCTCCTCTGCCGTCTGTCGCCTGGCAACGGGGTTACAAGCGGGGGGAGGACAGTCGGAGAGTCAGTCAGACCCTTGCTAAAAACAGGCACGGTGGAAGAGTTAAAGACAGAAGCATGAATGTCAGAAAAAAAGACGCTTTAAGGTCTGGATGAATAACAGAGACATTGATTTGACCCATTGAGGCCTTTGGCTGGTACATTTTCTACTAATATGCTTGAATGCTAATATCTCTAGAGGATTTTATCCAGTGATTTGATTGAAAGTGGACAGTTTTCCAGCAGTCCTATATATGTTTGTCGATTACATCACGGTTTTAAAATGTGTGGATCGCTCATTAAGTCACACTGGCTTGATGTCAATAGGAAAGATGGCCGCCATCACCATAGTAACGGTGAGCAACAGTAACAGCCACTTAGGCACTTAATCATATTTCTGCTGCCAACATCGGGTCGCTGTATGCACAAACAGAACAGTTTTGCGGGCAAAGGCACTGCGGACGGCAGCGAGCCCAGCTGGCGAGCCTCCAGAAAGTGCAGATACACTGGAGATTCAGGCCAGCTTTACTTTCCTTTCCAGTGAGCACTGTGGTCGGGGACAAACATACGGAGCACACATCATGCAGAAGAAATACATGCACACCCCCGCACAGCCATCACAACAATATGAGTCATATGTTATTAAGGCTAAATCGGTTATTATTAGTGCAAACTGCTTGTATTTCCACCCCAGAAAATGTGGTAGATGTATTCAGAAAATATGCTATACATATGGTGGTACCAAAAAAAAAGGATTACTTAAGTAGTGATGAATGTTGCAAGCTGAACATAGATACAATGTAACGCAACATTACACATTTCAGCCTTTCAATTACATTAGAGCCACTGCTGTTACATCTGTTATGCTACTACTCAGTATTACTCATAAAATTGTTGTGCTCATATTAAACATACCCATGCATTAAATACTGCTGGATTAAATGCACGTGGTATCCCACATGTATTCATAGCGCTAGTTTCGTTTGCGATATTCTGGTTTCCAGACGAATGGCCTAATAAAGATGTTCAGATGAGCAGCAGTGTCGCAGTCGTCGTGAAGCTTCCATTAACGCCCGAGGTTTGTGTTGTTTCGGTGCGAGTGTGACACCTTCTCACTTCAGGTTTGTGTCACCTGTCTTACCTCCACTTGGTTCTGCGATTCTGGAACCAGGTCTTCACCTGGGCGTCGGTCATCTTGAGTGTCTTGGCCAAGGCGGCCCGCTCGGCGCTCGCCAGATACTTCTGCCGGTGAAAGCGCTTCTCCAGCTCGCAGATCTGCACGCGCGAGAAGGACGTGCGAGGCTTCTTGCGCTTGGGCGGCGTGCGGTTCTGGTACGGGTGGCCGATCCGCCGAGACACGCTGAAAGGGGTCAGTGTTGCTGGAGGAGGGGTGTACGGGGGCGGGGGGGGGGATGGGGGA
>JAODLC010000002.1:2490746-2504214 GCA_026781145.1 Hippopotamyrus pictus
GCGGGGGGGGGGATGGGGTAATAGAGAGATGTGTGTAAGACCTCCAGTGGTTATTCAGTAATTCAGATTCAGGGGGTCTCCTGCAACAGTGACCAGGTGTCTGGTTCAGGAGCTCAGGAACTCTCCCACGGGGAATTCCATTAAAGTGACCCGGAATCTCCGCACTGCCTGAATATCCACCCAGAGGGTGTCCTGCATGCTGCGAAGCACCAGTGATGACTGGACTTCAGGATTATAAAAAAAGTCAATCATTCAAAGCACCTACAATTCCTGGCACTTAACTCACCTCAGACAGGTAAATCATTAAATGCATCACTTGCACTAGTTTTAATGGCTGTCTGATTTTTATATACATTGTGCACGTTTAAACACTCAAGCTAATCATTTCAAAATCTGTCAGATTACTTAATGTATATATCACCATGGGCACCCAGACGTTTGCCGGAATATGGCGCCTTTTGGAAATGCAGTGCATCTACTGTGGGTCACTGTTTTTGGGTTTCTTCATATCCAATACACCATATATATCTTGTAATTAAAAAAAACTTGAAATTATTCTCTTAAGCGTTTTTTATTTTAATAAAGTCAAGTCTAAGTCATATTTTTTGCTTATATTTTTACATCTTTTATTTTATTTCTTTTTAAAATGTCTGTTTTGTGTTGTCTTTGAGAGTATTTATCCCTACTGCCAAGGCAAATCCATAGTACATGCAGGTGTAGCTGACAAGTAAAGTGAATTCTGATTCTGATGCCAAGCTTCGATGGTACTTGAACTGATACAGTAAGACTGGATATCAGGACTGTCCGAATCACAGTGTATTTTCCCCAGTAAATAAGCTATTTATTTGGAAAAACATACTATATCATGTTCTTGGACGTGAAAAGTGTGTGTGCTTGTGTGTGTGTATTACAAGAAATTAGAAGTTTAACTGAGGCTATTTAACAAAAAAAATAACATCAATATCATAAAGCATGGATTTTTCCTAACGGCTGTAAATGGAATCAAATCGCCGATTTTTTTTTTTCCTAAATTGCCTTCAAACACGTCTAACAAAAATCCAAATCCAATTAATAATGACTTAATTCATTTTAGTTAAATATAATTCTGCTAACAAAATCGTCAGTTTTCGTTTCAATTACTTATGTGGCATGCGAGTTTTACCCTATTCATACGTTTTTAGAAGTTTTAAAAGAATTAAACGTCTCGTTTTTCGTCCATTGTTAACCGAATTGAAAGCTATGATATTAATGATGTATTCAGACATTTTATGATGTTTTTAATATAGATATTCGGTTAAACGACAAAAGGCACAATATGTATTTATTGATAATTTCAAGAAACGGGGAAAAATACCCAAGAACGAATTCATTATGTATCATCAATAGATATCAGAGTTAGAATATGCAATTTTCCCTTACTGATAAAAAAAATAATTGAGATATATGCTAAAACTCAAAAAAATTCATCCGGGAAAACAATGAAAAGGATTTTCAGAACCTTATATGCTATGCAAATGATACGACAATGATGCATCTAAGTATTTTATCAGCGGCTCATTTTACATAATTACTGCCAAACGTCGTGCCCTGAATTATCCATTTTAGGTTGGAAACTAATTTAAAAATCTGAAAGTGATGTCAATTAATACGTTAATCATGCAAAAAAAGATATATATATTTTTTTTGTATTTTTATGCTATATGTATTTCAACCGAGAAAACTGTTTGAAAGTGTAGTTCAGGAATAGTTTTAAGGGAAATATTTCTCAATGCCGAGTAACCTAAAAACGACATTTTAAAATACAACGCATCTAAAGAGAAAAATATCAAGTTGTACTCGTCTGAGTGTGTGAATCTGAATGCGATATTCGGAAACAGGTGTCCTGACTACTGTTTTAAATTATAAAATCATTTGTAGTCGTTGGAGACGAAGTAAATCCATCATCTTATTCACTTTTGGCCTTCAGTAGATCAGCGAGAGGGTAACTATCCAATAACGTCCGCGCAATAACTTGCCACATGTTGTTACATGTAGCAATCAAAGCTGTAATAAATATCGATTCTCAAGGTTTTCTTTTTTAAGCAGTTTTGTTTGTTTCCGATGTTGTCTGTTTTGTATCATCACAACACCAGTTTTTTAAATTTGTCATTTGTTTATCTATATTGTAACATTACGTTATTACAGGAGATTGTTAATGCTTTGTGTTATCTTTGATTTGTTGACGTATTAAAGGAAATAGGTTATTTGTTTTTCGTAATTGACAGTCCAAGTTATTATAATTAAAATCAAAGTTCAGGTGTTAAGAAGATTTAAGTAACAAACATCTGTTAAAATTTGCTACAAAATTTGTTACAATGCGTGTTTCGTGTATTACGATAGTCAATCGACATGAGGCTGTTAGTTGCTTTGAGAAATGTATTTTGCTGTATTATTATTATTATTATTTCGTCTATTACATTTGCTGTGCTGTCTGCGATGTATAGCACAGATCTATGTAAAACAATAATTTCGAAATATTCCGCACATTCATTTGTACTTAGGCCTATAAATTGTTTAGATACGGCTTTATATAGAAATAGTTTACCCGACTTAATCTTGCACGTTAAAACGCAATTTCATTTTTTGTCAAAGTTTTCCCGCGCACTTTTAGTGGGAAGTATTTAGTGTAAAAGAACAACAACAAACTGTTAAATGAGCAGTAATTTGTGTTGGAAATATTTTGCATCGATTATACATATTCAAAATATTCAGTATTCATCCCGTAGAAATCGATAATCTTACCAAGACACACACTGACGAAAATATGCAATACTTTAAAAGTTGGTTAACTGCACTTAAATTTAGCAGTCTTCTTATTCTCCCTTCTTGCTGGTTTCATTATCAATACCAATATAAATGTATTTACCTGTGAACCTGTCCTTGGCGAACCTGCGACTGGCCTCCATCCACGGGAAACTGACACTTCCGAAACCCGGCATGGCGCTGGCCATGGGCGGCGGAACAGCGGCAGTTAGAGGTCTGTGTGCAGGTACCCGAATCACACCACCAGGAGCCAGGGTCAGACTCACGCTGTACGGTCCTGATTCCTCGAAAGGTGCGGTGAGTCCGGAAAAGGATAACGCGGGATGAGGCGCCGCGCTCCCGCCAGCGGGGCTGCCAATGCGGTACCTTCCGCCACCGGTGCGACTGCTAGTATCCAAATCGCTCCGAGGGCCGTTTTGGTGAGAACTGTCTTGATCCGAACCACTGAGGATCTGGTCGATTCCGAAGCTAATGGGTTCGTGCTGGACAGTCTGGGGAACCGGGCCGTGACGATTAGGGGCATTGCTGGGATCCTTCTCCATTCCCACTTCCAGTCTTCTATCTGCTCTTCCCGAAAATCGACACAATACCAGAACAGAGCAGTCAAATTGAATGGGTGCCTGTAGGACCACTTAAGGGGAATTCAGAAAACAACATCTACCACTTAAAATTCCGTTTCTTGGTTCCTGGTGCTTTGTCGTTCTGCAAATTATCGAACCAAATGTCTTCCGGACTCCCTCCCTTGAGCCTCCCGCGGAATCATCCATCTGCAGTTCGGGGAGGCCAGTGAAAGTTTGGCGAGATGATCCCACTTTTGCGGGACGGATCCCGTATTACCCCTCCCTGGAACAAATCATGATACCGTGTTCCCATTGGTCGACAAAAAACATTCATGTGACTGGTTGCCATTTAACCAAGGATTTGTGTAAAGCCAACTGTTATCTTAATGAGCATTTCAGTATAATTTAACAGCCGACACCAAAGTGGATTTATTAAAACATACTTAATCTGGACGCAGTGTAGTGCAAATTTTTTGTTTTAGTATAACTATCGTCTTTCTGATAATAGGAATCGGTTTCTATAGTAGACAAATTTCAGGAATTTCTTATTTGCATGACTAAAAAAGATAAATATTTTGTAATACTATACAACGATATAACAAAATATGTGTCAATTTCCTTCATCCTAGATGAAGCACGTTTCGTTTATAAAAACTGGTTTAAAACTGTTTTCCCAAGTGAATATTTCCTAAATCTATAAGAGGGAACACTGTAGTGTTTGGACCAGGGACATTCTGGTGACATAACTAATCCACAACAGCGTTTGACTCACCACAATTATTTAAATCAAAATTTACACACGATTGTATATGTATTTTATAAATGTAAACGAATGTGCTTTAAGAATTAACAGCATTTTAAACCTTCATTTAGAGGGTTGAAGATAGCTCGTTAATAGCAGGGATTCTCTTTCATATTTTCATTTTATTGATTGCATTGTTTAGTTTTATACATTGTGATGAGAGTCTCGATATAACAGTCTGGGGGTTCTGCACTGTTACTCCCCGTAAAGAAACCATCGTTAACGCCTATGCGCATGTATGGATTTCATTCCTTTTGCATTTATTTTCTGGCAAAGTGACACCACCGAAATAAAGCGCTGTGATTTAGTTATCAATAATCTGGGACGTGGCGCGGAACTGGATGAAGGTCAGTAGCACATACCATTGCTAGATTCTGGTTGCGGGGATGGAATTTTAAGTACACTGTAAAACCCGCAAAAAAAGGAGCAGGCCAAAAACGTGCATTTTTTCCATATGATTTTAAAAGAAAATCATAAAAATGACAAATTAATTAATCTACAGTTTAAATTAAGTAATAAAATGACTACACCATAAGTCTCATTAAAATAATCTGGGAACTTCGTTTGGTCGCTATTTTTTTCAAAGAATCTTTTTCATTTGCTTCTTTATAGTTTAATACATGTTCGTTTATAAACTGGTTATTTCTTTTTAATATCATGACTAATTGTTGCTAATTATTGTTTCATGTTATGACACCTATGAAGAAGTGGGCTATTTACAATCTTGACGTAAAAGCTTATATAAAAGCTTCCGGATACACCCTATAGGCAACAGGATGTGGGAAATTAAACGATGCTCAAAACCCGTAAAGTCACAACCTGGAGCGCCGGAATGAAACAGAGCCTGTAACTGGCTCCATCACCGGGTCTGCCGCCAGAACATCACGGCGCACGCGGCCCATTTAAACCCTCCGCACATCAATGACAGCCTATACACATTCTACAACCCGATGTTCATTTTTAATCAGTATTAATAACTAGGCACGAAAACATTTAATATACTACCATTTGATTCGTGGATGATTCAGTACTATTAAATATGCTAAGTACATACATATTTTGGAAGATGAGATGTTTTAAACTGAAATGTAATATTGTGTTGTGTTAGGGCCAACGCTTTTTCCTCTAGAGTCTTCGGGGATTCTTTTAAAATGTTTAATATTACTGCATATGTATTAGTTATGACAAAATACCTTTAATACAACCTAGTTCAGCATCCTTCTTAATGAACGAAATTATTTTAAAAGTATGATTAACACAAGAAAATCCGAAGATTTTAGAAATAGTCCAATAATTTAAAGTATCATCAATGAGAATTAAAAATGTAGCAGCATAAATGGATAACATATAGTTTTAGAAATATTTATCAGAAGTGGACAATGCAAAATGAAAAAATAAAACAAACAATAAACATAAATATGAGATAAAAAACAAAATAAAAACATCTATATTTAAAGGTTAATCTGCAGTGAATGCTGAAAAATATATATTATTTCATATTTGACTTTCTTTAAAATCCCAGCGTATCAGTACGCCTGTCATTTTTTGCTGACCATTTTTTTGCTTGGTCACATTTATGCTCTGTGGTATTAAAAGAAGAAAATAAAAAGCCTTATATAGACGTGTTTTATGGATTCTTGTTTTATCCGCAGTTAGAATGGGAGCTCAACACATAATGGTTGTGTTCGACATAAATTTAAATCTGCAAACAGACTTCACACACGAAGTTGCAATGTTGTGATGTCACGGAAATATCGGTTGGTCAGTACAACAGCCTTCAATAGGTATACATTTTAGAACAAAATGGGTTGTAATATTATTATGAAAGCAATAGAATTCAAAATATCCAAGTTTATAATTACATCATATATATTATGAAAACGGAGCAGGTGGATGTATACAGCTATGCAGCTATTTATTGGTATTCTTGTCATACAGAAAAATCAGTGCCTGGTGGCTCTTCACAGGGCTGCACAAAATTATACCAGATCTGTCTAGCTTGGAACACGTTTCCTGTTGCTGGGTGTAATTCAATCAGATGCACATACAGAACGGCGGTACCTCGAGAGACCCTCGCCGTGCAAAGTGGGCTTAAGGCATTACTTGTAGTCAGTTGAGCAAAAGGGATTACATCCATTTTAGCTTGATAGTCACGCTCAATTACCTGCACTTATCCAGAGCTGAAGCCAAGACTATCCTTCGCTTTTCAGTAATTCATACTTTAAGAAATTGACTGTTCTGTTCAAACATTCAATTTCCGACGGTAAGGTCACTTTTCAGCTGTTTTCCCAGAATCCTTTTACCTGTAACGGTGATACACCGCCAGTATAGTTCGGCAGTCTTCATGTCCCTCCTTTTATTATTCTCAGACTAAACCTGCTATAGCTTCCTTAGCCTCAGTCTGTTCTCACCCACCTTAAGTCTTAATCTGCCTCCATTCCCTCAGCCTTAAGCCCTCCTTTTTACCGTCTAGGCTACCATAAAGGACATAAAGTTTTTTTTTATTAAGCCCAGTCATGCTCAATTGGCTTAAAGCATTTAGTGTGGCAAGAACTACAATGGGTTCAGGTTCATATTATTCATAGTTTAATATTTCTTCACCATCAGTTTTTGCCGTCATTCTTCCAGGTCTTATACCGCGCCTTTGACTCAGCTGTTAGTCTCACCAAGTTTGTGCACGAACAATTGTCACTGTCAGACAAACCCCTAGAAGCCATTCTTCTTAAAAGAGAGATAACGTATGGTCGATATAAAGTCGAGCTGTGTAAACACATCTTAATTTAATAGTCGTTTAATCTCTCATATAAATCCTTTATTACAAACACCTGAATTAAATGATTTAAATAAGCGCTATTTACCTTAACGTGCTTAATTCACGTGTATCGCTTTAGACTTCCCTTAAGTCGTGTTATAACGTTATAATTACCTCTAACTTCTCTGCCCAAGACCCTACAGGCCTACGTACGTTTGATAAGCAGTTGTTGGAGGCATAGATTGGCTGCCTGCTGTAGTCCAGCGATATGGACAAACTGACTTCCTTATATTTTCTGTATATAATCCAAAGTAATTCCCTGTTTTCCCGCAAATACCTTACCCTAACTGGATTCTATGCCCGAGTTGTGTTTCGGGTATAAGCGGTAAGTGATCCGGCTAAACAATAAGATATGTGTACAACACTTGTCTGATATTTAATATGATACTGAGCGGTATAACTACAAACAGCGATTGATTTTTATTGTTCTCAAAGGTTGTTACGTGTAATATCTAATATATTAAGTGCCTTTTCGAAGTGTATGATAGGTTGCTTTGCTAAGGTGAAAGGCAGCGCATTTATTTGCGGAAACCGGGACGAATCAGTGAACAAGACTGGGTCTGTGGACAAATACATTAAATGCGTGAAATCCTAACTCTCTAGGGAGAATACATAGAATAAATAAGAGAAAACGATTTGTCGGTGGAAAAAAACACCTGATCTGCATAATGGGATCCGGGTGTTAGCCCGGGGCGCAGTTTTTATTGCGTGCGTCTGCTGATACCAATTTAACCGATCCCGTCTAAAGGAAGAGCCGGATTCAGCTCCAAGAGCTTCTGACATCGCTTTTGAATAATAAATGATAAGTTGCTGAGGAAGCCTTAAAGTACCCGTGATGGTACAATATAAAAAAGGCTTAGATAAGTAATAGTGCGTTTAAAGTGGATCTAGTGCGTTTTTATTACAATATGCTATACACACAATGTCTCTCTCTCTCTCTCTCTCTATATATATATATATATATATATATATGTGTGTGTGTGTGTGTGTGTCTGGTTGTAAAGGGCCACACACAAAGTAGGGGGGAAAGGATGTGTTTTTCGTATATTCGCGTAAAAAAAGTACGAAACAATTACATGACAGGCGGACCGGATTGCCTCGGGGCAAAATAACATAGTTAATGAAAGTTTACCGCTCATTTCTCGCTGCATGCGCTTGGCACTACTTATTAAATATTAACCCGGTTAAAATATAAAGCTCTTAAACGTAATTGAATTTGTCTAGTTCTAATTTCTGTCGTCATTCCCATGTCCTACATCCTTATTCTTCGGGTCTCAAATGAATTTCTTTTAATCGGATACATATTGTGTGGTTTATTTCATCTGGAGTTTCCAGGCCGAAAACGTGAAATTCGTGGGCTGCCTAGGCGTTCACGCGATTGTCATCTCTGGATGGGTGAGACCGTCTATTCCTGGTGCTTTAATGTGTTTGCGCATGAGAATATTATCTCGAGCATGTATGAAATATCAAATAATTAATAAACAGCATTCAATGGTGTGTAAATAAGACACAGCGAGGAAGAGATCCGTGTCACAACTGATTTGGGAATTACTTCAGTAGGCTTTGAATGTGCAGCTGTGCAGTTTTCTGAGTTTTGATGACACATTTTTTTTTCTGGCCATTGAGAGCAGTCTTTTTGTCATCAATCTCAATGAAATGCACTCCCCGGGCCACCAGAATGACTATATCCACTATAAAAGCACTCCTGCTATTTATTCATTTAGGGAAAGAGTGGAGAGTCGAGCCGGACAACCACAAGGCACCACTAACTTCCAGAAAAGGGGGGCGACGCGTCCGTGTGATATATTGTCTGCTGGAGGGTGAGAGAAACCCTTTGTGATACGGCTGATGTTCTCTGCACAAGCAGGATGTATGCAGTATTATTTATACGCACACACATTTGGATGAACACAATGTTATCCTGTTAGGTGCCATTGCATGATGGTGCAGCGGGGTTCCCATGAGCCTTTGCGCTCGCGGTCTGATCTAATATCGGTAATAGTTCTGAAGTTTCATGGGAAACGGTCCATCTTCATTTCATGTGTGCTGTCCTTGACACCGTCCGTGTGCCTGAGTAGACCTTTCTGTTTTCGCTGTTAGGTCTCTCGGGCACTTTCCGTGTGGCTCGTATGCAGCCCCTCCTCGGGTGTCCGTTTATGTCTGTATAGCTGCCTAACTGCCGATACCCATCATGAGATAAAGTGAAAGCATTTTATCGGGATCGTTTGTGAAAATCTCCCTCGATAAAATAATATCCTATATGTGCTATCGCTACGTTATCACTTGCAGTATAACCAAGATCCTTGTGTATAATGTGAAAGGTTTTTTGCATACCTGTGCTATATTTAAGATAAATAGGCCTACCTTTCTGTATGTCCAGGACTCTTTAGCAAATTTTGACAGAATATAGGGTATTTCCGGTCCATTCTGTTATCGTTGGACAGACACAGGGTTACACACTCGCACACACACAAGTTTGTATTGATATCTTTGTGGGGACTCTCCATTCATTTCTATGGGCAAAACCTTAATCCCAGCAATGACAACCTTAATCCCTACCCAGCCCTAACCTTAACCAAAAATAACCAAACGAAATGCAAGACTTGGCATTTTTATTTATCAATTGCATTCAAGGCTTGAGTTTCCCCCTGTGGGGACCAAAAAAGGAAAGAAATGGTGCCCACACCGTCAAAATAAGCTTTTATCACACTGTGGGAACATTTGGCCCCCACAATGTAATATATACATGACTCATACACACACACACACACACAGACAGGCCATTTAAGGTTTCTTATAAGCAGAAAAATTAAACGCTGCTTTGGACGTCTGTAGGCAGATATGGAAGGGTTGGATAAATGGGGGGAAAAGGGAACATGTGAGAGTGAAAGCGTGGCACGGGTCTGGCGGAGAGGAAGCTATCTAGGCGTGATGGTTGAACGCTTGACTGCCCTTCGTGCTGGGGTGTGTGTGTGTGTCTGCGTGTGTGTGCCTGCATGCGTGTGTGTGTTAGGAGGGAAGAAAGCAGGAGCCACATTAGCATGAGTAACGGAAAGACTTTTAAAAGCGCACAAGAAATTGAGAATAATTAAGGAAAACAATTAATGAAGATCAGTTGTACGTCTAATCTGTTTATATTATACATCTGCGTATGTTTACCGCTCGATAGCAGTATCCCCGTTATATCAGATTACTCTCGGTTGCGTGTTTCTTATAATGCAGGAGTCCTGGGGAGGGACGATTCTGCTTTGTAATGCTGTGTTTTCCAGTATGTATGTTGTGCTGGTAAGATAGAAAGCGCTGGGTTTCTGTGGAGGAGTATACCGATGTTTTCTGTGACGCTCATGCCGCTTCTGGGGAACTCTGAGTAAACGATGTCAGCGGTGGACGCGGTACCGCTGCGGCGGCGCTAAACCCCCCCCCAGGCGGGTCAGCGTGCTCGGCGCAGCGTCCGTGCGCTAAGCCTGCGTGCCGGCGGCTCCGCCACAGCCTCGCACATATGTGTGCGTGGGGCCAGACACGTGAATCCGGCGGGCAGCGTGCGTGCCATGAGAAATCCCTCCTCTGACCTCCTTACTGTGAGTGGAGTTAATGGCAGTTAATGAAAGCCGATTAACCTGCTTGTTGCTGCCCTCTCATTGTCCGTACAACGGTTTGCCTCTTGACCTTCTCACCCAGCCTGCTGCCTAGCAGTGGGGGAGCAGGAGGAGGAGGGGGAGGGGGCGAAGCACCAGCTGCCACCAGCCATAGTGTCCTGCTCCTTGGCAGTGGAATTACTCCAGCCCCCTGCTTCACTGGGCCTGATGGCCCCTCAGGGTGGGGGCTGACTTTGTAGCCGGCAGTCCCACCTGCCCTGCCCCGGGGCCACAACTAAGCTTCCCACCCCCACAGACAGACTTCTTTCTCCATCCTCCTTTCCTTCTGCCCATGGCATTGCCCTCGCTCCCCCCCATTCATCCCTGCTTATAAACATGCCCCACGCTTCGCCCCTCTGGCTTGGGAGACCATTGTTTGCTTGTCTGCTCATCATGCCACTCTCATCCATCTCTCCCTCCATCTACTGCATGTTTCCCACTGGTTAGCTGTCTCTTCTCTCTTTTACAAAGATGTTTGTCTTCTCTGGCTCATTAATAATTTGACTACACTGTTTCACACCTGCTGGCCCCCCCTCCATGAGTCGATGGTAGAGACTGTAGTCGGGAACAAGGCGCCGTACCACAGAAAAACTCAAAGAAACTGCACACATGTATTCAACAGTATGTTTTGTTCCTTAGAATGGACAAAGCGCTTCATACTTTTGAAAGGGAGGCTTCAATTATGAGGGAATGGGGGGGTGATCTTTAGCATGTGCAGGGTTATCGACACAGTAAATAGAGAACGAGGTTGGCGACTCGGATTTCTGGTTTGAAAATTCCTACGAAAGCATAGATTGAGATGCCATTTCAATGTAATACATAAGTACAAGCATGGAGACCTTCATTGAAAAAGGACCAACTGTATGACGATAGTATAAGACTCATGTGGAGGTGTGTGTGTGTGTGTGTGTGTGTGTGTGAGTGCAGCAAGGAGCAACATCCTGTCGCTTGGTGTCAGGGTTTCAAGCCTAATCATGTGTGCATTTGAAAGATGGTGTCCATATTTCACACACCGTCTGCTGCCGCAGAGAGGGGCTAATCCCCCTGAAGAGAAAAGATTATTCGATTGTGCTCCTTCTAGAAGTGACGCAGTCCCTCAACAAGATAGGAAAGAATCCCAAACCCGCAACATTTGGAGGCAATTTAAGTAGGGGGGGGGGGTGGTGGAGGAGATCATTTACCATTTATCATGTGCACATCCTTACATTTGTATGGAAAGACGAAGAGTAAACGGAGGGTGGGAATATCGATACAGCCGGGAGAAGAAAATAGAGACGAAGTACAAATATTGGCTGCAGCCGCAGAGATCACCCAGATACTTTTGCTCTGTGGATTTGCGATTGTTACAGTTCCCTAATTGGTCATTAGCGAGTTTGTGTTTTTTAATTCATTTGGCATCTGATGAGGGAATCTAGAGGCTGTGTGTCAAATCGCTCACAAAAGACCTATGACCAGGTTTGATTTCGTATCAGGGATGAGGGCTGGTGGTGGAAACGGAACAGATGGAGAAAGTAAGCGGGGGGGGCAGAGACACATGTGTGGTCGTGTTAGTCACATGTCACCGCACACGCACAGGAGCGCGATCAGGCTGCCGTTCTGTTTCCTGTCACTCATCAGACCCATTTATCTCTATTCCGCGCTATTTTATACTTCTGAAAACGCCTCTGTTAGAATGCGACACTAAGAGCTCCAAGCTAAACCCGGGTCCTGCTCAGTTAACCAGCCGTTTGCGGAGGTCACCAAGCTGCCCCGTGTGCTTAAGCCCCTGTAATAACCTTAGTAAATTGCTGTTTGACTGCGATTCATGCATATTCAGTGTGAAGCAAGAGGGCCCTCCCCTGTTTGCAGTGGTTCTCCCGCCTTACCGAAGATGTGTGTTTGAACGCATACAGTAAATTGCCGGCATGTTCCACACCACAATGCAAAGCTTTATACACAATGGCTAGGTGACCAGAAACAGAGATTCTGTGGTTTTCTACTGTGTTTAGTCATGCTACAATGCTACCTGTTGATAGAATATCCATCCATCCATCCATTTTCTGCAATTGCGTATCCTATTCAGGGTCACAGGGGACGGAGCCTATCCCAGAGGCTGTGGGCGTAAGGCAGGGAACAACCCAGGATGGGGTGCCAATCCATCGCAGGGCACACTCACACACCTATGGGCAATTTAGTAATTCCAATTAG
Source organism: Hippopotamyrus pictus (assembly GCA_026781145.1). NCBI lineage: Eukaryota > Metazoa > Chordata > Actinopteri > Osteoglossiformes > Mormyridae > Hippopotamyrus > Hippopotamyrus pictus. Next base: position 2,503,545 of record JAODLC010000002.1, read on the forward strand.
CCTCAGCATGTCTTTGGACTGTGGGGGGAAACCGGAGTACCAGGAGGAAACCCCACAATGACACGGGGAGAACATGCAAATGCCACACACATGGAGCCTTGGTGGAGACTCGAACCCTGGTCCCAGACGTGTGTGTGCTAACAACTACACCACCATGCCACCCCCTTGGTAAAATATATTTAGTAAAATTAAAAAAAAAGAAAATGAAACCATATTAAATGGCTAAAACTAAAGGAGGTGAAGACTGGCCGGCTGTCTCTTGTTGGCTGAACGGGGTGGACAGAGAAATTGCGATCTCTGTTTGAAACCTGAGTATTTAACTGACGTATATGGTGACATGCAGTAATCATTACCACCAGCAGAAGACTAGAACGTGGCAACACAGAGGTTTTGATCCAAAACATTATGTAACATTTCTGTGTTGGTTATGGTGTCTTTTGTCTGAGGCTTGTTGCGCTATTTAAATATTTCAAACAACCATCCATTTCCCCTCCCTGCTTATTCAGTACTGGGTCCTGGTGAGCTGGGAACCTTTCCCAGGAAAATCAGAGCATGAGACAGGGGGTAACCTGGGTGAGAAGTCAGCCATTCACGGGGTACACACACACACACACACACACACACACACACACACACACACACACACACACACACACACACACACACACAC
>JAODLC010000002.1:2509439-2547117 GCA_026781145.1 Hippopotamyrus pictus
ACACACACACAAACCATAATCACAGCTATGATGCCAATGACCCTGTGAAAGTCAAGGTCACAAGAATTTCTCAGAACCGACGATGTCAGCAAAAATCTAGTAACACGCATGTAGTCGCAGGAAATGCCCTGTAACACCTGCAACAAGCCCAAAGACCCTGTGAAAGTCAAGGTCACAAGAAATCCTCTACAACACCAACCATGCCTGCAAAGACCCCACAACACCCAGAGTGACAGGAAATCCTCGCAACACCCATAGAGCCAGTGAATACTTTCAGCTCCTACAGTGACAGTAAACATTCTGTAATAACCAAGTCAACACTCTGTATTATCTACAATGTCATAAACACCCTGTAATACTCACACAGTCTATAAACACCTACAGGCAGTTAATTAACGATTAAACAATTACCCACAGCTACAGTAAATTGCAAGCAGTGTTTTGTCTAACAATATCACTGTATATAAGTAGGCTTAGTTTGTCTCTCAGTATGTTACTGAGAGTGTGCCAAATCAATTAGGGGCCACAGACCAATCTGCTGTATTAATACTGAACATGCTTGCCTTATTCAATGATTACATCTTTCCAAGAAATTTGTGGTTTATCACAGAAAAAGTAGGTAATTTCAGTATTCATTTCAGGGACAGAACAATAGGTAACACATTAAACATAAAAATTTACCAAATATGTTAATTTTTTTACATATGTAAAATAATATATATATATATATAATCAATGCTGAGAAGATGTACAGTAATTTTCTGTGATGCTGTAGCTGCATCTACGGCGGTGTGTGTAAGTCTGCGTGTGTCTCTCTGGCATTCGTGTTCTTTCTTACGTTTATGTTCACATGTATGATAAAGTAGAATATCCAGAATGTTAGCTGCAGTTGCAATATCACACATCTTTCTATTGGTCTCGTTTGTAACAACACTAATAATAATAATAATAATAATAATAATAATAATAATACACTCTCCCATTTCAGGTGATTTTCCATAAACATAACCACCATGCTCCTGGTGTGTATTCTCCTTATGTATGTATAAATGTGATTTTTTTTGTGTGTGTGCCTTATTCCCTCATTGTGTATGTTTCTGTGTCTCTCTGTACATACTGCCATTATCACATATCAGATAAGTGGTCATGTGAGGCAGATGGACACACTGTATGTTCAGCAGTCCTGTGTGTATCATTCTGCACTCACAAACATACATCGTGTGCACCATTTCTAGAGGTACAATCCATATATTTATTTATTCTGCGTCCTGTATCTCATCCGGTCCGCCGTCGGCTTTGCAGTTGGCTTAGTGTGAATGGAAGCTGTTTCTTTTCCCTTCTTCCCCATCACGGCAGCTGAAACTGTAACATAATTAGTGCAATTTCATATGTGGATTGTGGCAATTAAGCTTTGCATTAATAACTGTTTACTAAATGGATCACATCCTTTATTAGGTGCGAGTGTGGTGCTTTTTTCTTTATCATGAAAGGAAATATGTACTGCTAATTAAGCTCATTCATTAAATTTGGTAATTAACTGTTCCTAATTGAAAAGGGAATATTATGAATTCTTTCATCCTGTTTCAGTTGTGGGAGAGCCTATATTAGATGGGGAACATGTGCTGAAATCTGTCTTACATGAAGGTAATATTCGAAAGGTATGCTAATATGCATATTTATATATGTGGGTGTTTAATTGTGTCTTCATATAGTATTGTGAACATGTGCATATCTATATACACTGTGCTGTACATAGGTAGGCCTACTCAAACCCTGAATACCCTCTGGGTTACAAATAATGCACATTTTTGTATTCATGTGCAAACAAAAAGAAAAGTAGTTATCCATAAGTAACTATTTTAATTGAAATAATTAAATGTCACACATTAATACTCGTTTGGTATTATTTTGCGGCAATAATCACTGTTAGTCTGTTCGGGCTGCTTTTGTGGACGTCAATTTTTAAATGGTGCCACAGACTTTTGAAGCTGGGATTTCCTACTTTGGCTCTGTGCTGGGAAATCTGTTGAAAAGTGAATTTTCCTGTTTTTTATCATACTTAAAGAAATCCTGTTTTCCTTTGATAACAAATGCCGTGAATGTCATCCCTGTAAGAATCAATGAACACATTCACAACACATTATAATGCATTCGTGAAGCATTATAAACATGGTTTTAAATATATAGAACAAGGCATAACTATAGCCATATTTATTATGCATTATGAATGCTTCATGAAGTTCTCATCTATAATGCACTATAGATACGTTGATAATGCTGTAGGACCCAAGGAAAAAGTGTCCTTCAGTTTTAGGTTATTTGTCTTTGGAGGAAATAAGACATCTTACAATTTAGATTTTTTTCAAATTTATTTTCATTTTTAATTTCACAGCATGTCCTCTTTAGTGTACTACAGGAATAAATATGTTTCCTTACATCAGTGAAAAGATAGATGCAAAAACAAAATGTCCACTACAATGGACATACATGAATGGGTGGGGTCTCAGGTTTTTTTAAAGCAAGTCAGAATTTGTAATGCTTATACAGACCATTATAATGCATTATGAAGGTATCTATAATGCATTATAAATGACACACTTTATTTTGATAGTTCACCTAAAGAGGGTATACAGAGTATTTGATTTCAACAACTCCTTAGTTGAGCAGTCAAATTCAATTAAATTATCCTAAGAATATGTATGTATGCTTATGAATTGTTACATATACTCTCTGTACTATTTGTATTCTACAGATACAGTGAAACAGCTGAATTGTTGAATCTCAACTAAGTTGTTGAAATGCCGCAAATACTCTGTAGGCGGACTGTCCAAGTAGAGTGTTGGCCCATTTTTTTTCTGGTACTCCGCTCCACCAGTTTGTCCTTTCCTTCTAAGAAGATTCCCAGTTGCTGCTGAGGTAGCACTGTCCCCGCAGTGCCACGCTGTCGGCCCCCGTTCTCACTGCAGGGGCAGTGTTTCTAAAGGCACTGGCAGTGTCAGCTTTATACCACACGGCGCTTTGAAGTTTGGCCAAAAAGCTTTTACCCTGGTCCCGGTTGACCACAAAACCTTTTCCCACATCCTAGCTGGATGTCGGTCATGTGGCCTGTCAAACTCCAAATGAGAGTACCTTTTGAATAACCACTTGTTTTGTGCCACCCCCCACTTAGGCTGGTGTACTGCACGTAGAAGGACCTTTACGCGACTTTCAGCCGCTGATCTTTGTAGGTCTTTCAAAGTCATCGTTGGCTTCTACTTGGCTTCCTTCACGAGTCTCTGGAGTGTCGAGGCACTGCCTTTTCTGTGCAGTTTCTGTGGTGGTGTGATACTGATCCAGTTCTTATTGTCAGATCAGAAGTGCTCACTTTGCATTTATTTTTTACCTCTTCGATCACCGACTTTACTCCTCAACACTCCTTCAGATTCATTGTCCAGTTAATGGCCCTTTGACAAATGGATGTTATTTATCACAGGAATGTTAACGTTTCACTCAGCACACGCTTTCGTCAAGTCACACAGACATGATGATGGCCAGGAGATATTTGGGCAGAGTTTAATAGAGTTTCCAGAATGCAGCATTACAGTTGGTAATATTCATGGTGGGAAACTTAAGCAATAAACTGATAAGCAACAAATGATAATAAAAAAAAATTAAGCAATAAATAATTTTGTTTTTGCTAGGAAATGTGTTATTTTCACAACAAATTTGTGCTAACAGTTTAGGCCCAAATGAAAGTTTCATAAACAAAAGCTTCAAAAAGAATAATATTAATGCTTTTGAAAGGCATTATATTTGTGTTTCTTTTCCCATCTTGTAGAAATTTGAAGAATCACTCCTTCCACGACATTTATGCTCCAAAGGCTTATTTTTGCTTCTTCTAGAAGTAGGAGTCTTCACTCCTGACCCAGACGCTACTCCATGTCTTGCTGTTCTTGAGTTTTTTTCACTTATGTCCCTCCATTCTCCTTTTCCCTCTGTCGCCACCCCCCTGTATCTCTCCTACCCCCAGGTTATATCACTGATAAATTTATTAGAAACCCGCCCTTTCTGTTTTCTGTGACTCTGTCTCCCCAGACACCCTTGAATTGTTTTTTTAAAGCGAGTACTGTAATATTTTAGCAAACCATCTTCCAAGAAGCAGCGTCTAAACCGCACTGCTGCTGTAATGTGACGTACCTGTAGGTGTGTATTTAGCACGAAACCACTTCTGTAATGATACCCCGAAGGCTCCAGTAACACTGCTTTCATAAAAATAAGACAATATTCTGTAAAATTTATATACCATTTCCCAAGTCTTTTTTTAGATTAGACAAAAGCAGAATTGATAATAACACAAAATTCAAATTAACCTAAACGTTAATCTGACAGTTTTGCAGGAATTTCTCAAGGTACAGTAGGAGACCCTGTTTTGAAATCGAAAGCCCAGTGTATCGATGTGAGAGAGCCTGCCCCCTTGTGGCAGCTGATAAGTGTAACAGCAAAAAAGTGAGAGTGACGTGATGTGGCCTATAGACCAAAACTGCATATTTGGGCATTGGAACCATTTACGTAGTTGTGTTTGTATGTGCCTGTGTGTGTGTGTGTGTCCTGGTATACCTTACCTTGTCCCCACAACATGATGAATACCCGTCATGATGAATACCCGTTTGTGTCCCCACAACATGATGAATACCCGTCACGATGAATACACGTTTGTCCCCACAACATGATGAATACCCTTTTTTTTTTTACCTTATGGGGACCAGTTTTCTATTTTATAAGAATCTGCAATGAAAAAACTAAAAATGCAAAAACTGTTGTATTTTGTTTGGTTACTTATGGTTATGGTTTGGGCTGGGTAGGGGTTAAGGTTGTCATAGTTAGCATTAGCATTTTTAATAGAAATGAATGAGCAGCCCCCAAAAAGATGTGATTACACGACTGCAATGTCTGGGATAGGCTCCAGACCCCCAGTGGCTCTGTATTGGATAAGCGGAAGATGGGTGATTGTTATTATTATCTTTTGTAATAATAGTATTGCTTTTTCCCCTTTAATTAGATGGCCCTACTTACGGAGGAAGAGGAACATGGTAGGAGATGGAACAGAGAGGTTTATGAGTATCGGGAGGATATAGTCTTGCTGTATGCATTTGTAAAAAATTTAAACAATAATAAAATGGTGTAGAGAAAAAAAGTTTTAGCTATATCTATAAGGCTGTGGCGAGTTTTCAGTAGATGGTACTGTATAGATGAGGAGAATATCCAGTCATAACAAGCCAAGAATTCGCTCTCCATTGGGACCTTTTTAAAATCGTACCTACACCTTCCATCCAGCTCAGCAACTATTACAGTTGCTGGAATCCCAAGCAGCACAAGTGAAACTAAACATCCTGCTTGAAAGCGAGACAACTTCCTGTTTGCCTGGGCTCATCGCTTGTTTGTCTTTTGCTAACTCATGTTGAAATGCAGACATTAGTCTTCTGGCCAACTCTCAGGAAAGTTTTGCGTGGGGCGTATATAGAGACACATAAACATAACAATAAACATTGGTTAGAAGGTTGTTCTAATAAAAAAAAAAAAAGCTTGAATGCTTATTATTATGCTCCGTAGCAGCTGCTGCTGCGTGTTGTTCAGGCAGGAAGATTTGTTTGTCTGGAAGACTAATAATATACATTCAGGGGAAGATCCTGCGTGAGGTTATGTAAATATCCGCTGTGTATTTGCGTAATTCCAGCAGAGGGCGCAAGAGGGAAGCGTACCATTCCGCTTCAGCCTGTAACGCGTTATCACAAAAACACCTATGGCAGTAGTATGAGGAATAACGTAATTTTTCAGGAAAATTATGGTAATTATCCACCCATCTTCCACTTATTTAGCACAGAGCCAGTTTCCAGCCAGCTTTCAGATCCTATATCACTCCTGTGCAGCTCTAAGGAACCAGGCATATATTTTCTTAGGTATAGATGCATTCATTGTGCACCGTCTACCCGCTTGCTGTTGTCTAGTCAGGCCACATCCAATGCATGTATATAAACATGAACTTTCAAATGATTGCATCCACTTTCATTGTCGGTCCCGTCTGTGGTCTTTGTGGTCCTCAAACCAAATTAGCAAACATGTGCTGCCCAAAGTCAGATACAGAACTGGTGTATTTATATAACTATTTATATAACTGATTCATCAGAGCTGCTATTCCAAATCATGTCCCCTTTCTAATCAACAGGGGTGGCATCTTGTCCTTAAGGGACCCCCATTGAGTTTTACTGGAGGATCCAGGGGTGATTCTACGACTTCAGGGAAATAAGGAGAACCAGTCGTATCATTAGTCAATCGCATGTTTGGAATCGCTGTGTGACGCTGGAGGGGTCACAGTGGGGGACAGTCAGCTTTCAGCTGGGGAAAGTACCCCTGTTCGATCACAGAGTGATGTTTTCCGCATTGTTTATTATTAGTCTCAATGTATCAACTGTATCTGCAGTAATGATCTTACGGTAACTCGTGCTTCAACAAGAGAAACATTTGGTCAGTTGTAAATAAGCTGAAGTTTCTGGAAAGGACTCATACTTGATTTTAAGTTGGCTGGCTGGACCACTATACCCCTCTCTAAGGTCTCTCTATAGTCTGAGGTGTCGACCTGTATTTGCAGATATCAATCGACCGGAAACTCACTCACTTTTGTCATTTTTGTAGCCCCCTGGTGGTGGTTCAGACATACTGCATGGGATGTACCAGCTAAGACATGCACACAGGACCGTGATACCCGTAAGCTGTATATTATTCATGAGACAATTTTTACATTTTAATTTAAAATGTATATCTCATCCCTGGCCACTGGAATGGCATGCTCTGGTTCTCCTATGACCGTCTTCTCTCTTGAGCTGGAGGTTTTGTCCTAGAAATATCTGGTGCATGATGTCTTTTTTTTTTTCCAAGGTACCAGTACGCAAATAAAAAGTAGCTCTTTTGTTTCTTCCAACCAAGGGGTTCCAGTTGTGCTCAGTTAAGTTCATTGTGATTTTTCAGTTATTCAGGTAAAACTGCAAAGTTGCCACTAATTCAGAGGAGCTGGCTAACTGTGACAGTTATTTTTACGGATGCGAATAAACAGGGAAACTTTTGGTCAACTTAGCGGACTGGGAGATATGACTGGTGGGAGGAAGCCGTCTTACTGGGATGTGATTTATGCCTCCATGCACACTGCACACACGCGCGGAGTCACTGCACCGTCCAGATGCAGCAAATCATCACCAGATAATGTCATTGTGGAGCCCGGCTCAGCTGAGCCACAGTGAGCATGTGGGCAGTCTGAACGATGCCTTTGAGTTCAGTGCAAATTATTATCCCTCTATTAAGTGAAATGATCATTTTGAGATGTAATCTTACATGGAAAATGTTTTTTTTTTATCACATTTTTATTCAGAGATATTCAGTGGTTTCTCATCCCTGCCCCCCATTCATAATTCGCCTCTATTCCACCACCTGCGTGCCTCAGCTAGGAACTCGAGGGCTTTATAGTTCGCTGACAAGTAAACTCGAGTGTGCAGGTGGTGGATCTGACCGAAAGCAGGGACTGGCCGGGAGCAGGCAGCCACAGCCTTAATCATGTCATATTTGGAGATTTAAAATTATCTTTATTTTGTGAATTCCTCTTAAACGTGAACTTTCAGATGATTGCATCCTCAATCCTCAAACAAAATTAGCATTTTTTTTTCCAAACATGTGCTGCCCAAAGTCAGATACAGAACTGGTGTATTTATATAACACTGACTGTCAGCGCAAAAGTACAGCAAGGAGGAGAGCGAGCAGGTTTAAATTGACCGGTTGAAAGTTTTTTTTTTTCAACCAGCATGAGAAAAGGAATGGATTAACTGTGTACTTGAGTGAAGCGACTTATGTGCAACCGGAGAATAATACAAAATCTGTCATGGTGAATGAGGGATATCACTCAGTTTCCGACATTCTGTGGAGACACACTTACATGAATATACAGCTCTGGAAAAAATTAAGAGACTCAGGACAATTTTTTGTTTCATTTCTCAATTTATTGTGCATCTGTGAATAATATATATATAGCCTGGACTTCTTGGTTTATGGGTCTTCAGTCCTGCTTCTAGGATCCTGATGCACACTGTCCTAGCAGTGCACTTCACACCAGAACTTAATGTTTCCCATTCCTTTTAAAGGTCACTTGATGTCATCCTCTAATTCTCCGTGACAAGCTGTCAAATAAGTAAACAGTCATCTCTGCCATTAGAAAGTCGCTTCCGCCTCCAATGATAACTGAGTACCAGCAACTGAAATTGCAATTGCTATTCATAAATAATTGGCTGTGACTTCACCATAGTGTGGGTCCCAGATAACTGATTATGCATGGATGAACTTATTGAAAGTAGTTAGGAGCTGTAAAACACTTTTCACATATGGTACTTTCTGACAGCCGATTGTTCGAAATCTGACTTGAAGTCCAGCATTTGACATCAATGTTGTGTTTTAATACTTCAGTAATACCTAGTTCTTGCATCCTCTGTGTCCTTAATTGTTCTCACACATACCTGATGAGTTCCTCGACAGTATCTTTAAGAAACATTCTCAATATTTTTCCTAGTTTTGGGTGCTTCCTTGGTTCAGCACCTATTTTGAGAACATCTGTATTTTTCCAAAATAATTTTATACTTCTATTCTCAACAGAAGTCCTGAGATTAAGAATTTAAAAACAGCTAAACAATCATGCTAAGGTACAGTGTCTTAATCTCGCACTGTAGTTATACACTTATACACATCTGTGTTAATCCCTAACTGTTCTGGCACTGGATCTGCCTCTCTCTGCGTCATGCTACATGTCTGTCTTGACATAATACACATCTATATGTTATGCTACCTAATCTTGCTGATATTGCCCCTCCCTGTGTGTTCCCCCTCCTGCCTCAAGTTATGCATAACTAGCTACCTAATCTGGTATCACACACCATTTTATGTGTCTACCTGTCTTATGTCACTTTTTTGCTATGCTACCTGGTTGAATTAAATACCTCTCAGTGCTATACCATCTGCTGTGACAGGCGCCATATATCTCTTTCCACTATATTACCACTTCTCTGTACGATGCTACCTGCCCTGACTGGTATTATACGCCTCTCTGTGAAACACTACCTGTCCTGATTCATTTGAATGCTGTTATTCCTCTCCTGCAGCATCACATCAATGTTGCCGTGTGATTCCACATTACAGGTAGTGTGTGCACACAGGAATACCATTTCTCCAGTAGGGGCCGCTGTGGAGCTGCTGATGTAGGGGTCCTGGCTCTTGCAGCGCAGCAGCTGTTCATAGGCGTTGCGGAAGTCTCGGTTTAGAGCCGCGTACAGGACAGGGTTAATGGCGGAGTTAAGGTAGCCCAGCCACAGGACCACAGAGTTGACGGTGGGGTTGACCGTTTCCTCGTATAGCCCTCTGTAGGTGAAGTACGTGAAGTACGGAAACCAGCAGATGATGAAGGCGCCCAGGACTCCTGCCAGTGTCATCGTGGCCTTGTGCTCGCGCACCGCGGCTGCCACGCACGCGGACGTGGGCCGCGCGTTGATGCGCTTCGCCTGCTCGCGCGCGATCCTGAAGATGCGGTAATAGGTGCAGCACATGACCAGCAGGGGGAGGTAGAACGTGGCGAAGGCGTCCACCAGCACGTAGCTGGGGTTCAGCTCGAAGTGGCATTCCCGGCCGTCGTCCTGGCCGTAGTTCTGGACGCTGCGGTCCCGCGTGTTCCAGCCCAGGTGGATCGGCAGGAAGGACACCATCAGGGAGATGATCCAGATGAGGGCCATAGCCACCATGATGCGGGCGCTCGTGACCATGGTTGGGTAGCGCAGCGGCGCAGTGATGGCGAAGTAGCGGTCCACGCTGATGACGAGAAGGTTGAGGATGGAGGCGGTGCAGAGCATGACGTCCAGGCTGACGTAGACGTTGCAGAAGATGGCGCCCAGGGGCCAGTCGCCACGCAGTTGCCTCATGGCGGAAAAGGGAAGCACAAGCAGCCCCAGGAGGAGGTCCGTGGCGGCCAGTGACACCACCAGGCCATTGGTGACGCAGCGCAGCTTGCGGCAGGCGCCAACTGCCAGGCAGACCAGCACGTTACCAAACACCGTCAGAAATATGACCAGCACCAAGCCCACGCCCTGCAGGATCCTCCAGATCATGTTGTCACACAGCTTTGTCGCACAGCTAACTCATAACCTCTGGTCACCTGGGGTCGTGGCCAAACACCTATTTGCTGTCAGTGACCCCGTCTGGGGAATGGTACGCTCAGCACCCCCGTTGGTGGGTTGGTACAGTCCATACCCTGTCTGTGCAGCGAAATGGTCAATCACCGTTTTCTCTAGAATGGTACAGTCAACGTCATTGTCATTGTGCTGAGACACAGTGAAAAATTCATCATTTTGAGTGACGGTTCCTCAGCACACCCGTGTCACAGAGGTGGCATATTCTCGACCCACATTCCATCGCTGAAGTTAAGAAAAGACTTTGGATTTTGGATAAATCCCTTACTTTGTTGTTATGCTCTTTCTGTGTAAATGTTTGCGTGGGATTTAGCCGCCACAAGGGGGCTCCAGTGCTTCAGCCGTAGACAGCTGCTTCAAAGATACTTCACGTTTCTTGAGGGTTCAGCTCAAAGGAGAGCCAGGCTGGGGATAAAAACAAGAGGGAGAGATAAAGGAACCACCCAGACAGAGGCAGCCGGGACCTGATGAATTATGGGATTGCTATTTTAAAGTTTAGTTACTTTTGTTTTACCATCAGCCTGGTAAGGATCTGGAGAATTATGTCAGATTACACTGCTGACGGGGGTGGAGTTCTTCACCCTGTTTATAGAGGGTGAAGGTCCCTAACATTGTTTATGGATCTCCTGGCTCCCCTAACAGTGTTTGGATCATCAGCGTTGGCGCATTAAGATTCAGTTATCACACATTTTATGGGCAAGTTCATGGCTTTTTCACCGTATCAAGGAAGGCTTGGATACTTCACATTTTGCAGGACATTTATGGTCACTCACATTCTTGTAGGAAGTACCGCTCTGTAGAAGAGAGATTGGGGTCATGCACTGCAGAATGACCAGGGCAAGAAGGGCATTTCCACCACTGCATGTTTACTCCCCGTTACTCCCCGGGGTTAGGCCTTAATGGAACACCTGGACAAACTCCAAAACTACAATGTGAACAGGGCCAGGAGGCCGTTTTCGCACATGCAATCTTATCAGTGCGACTAACTGGATGGTGTATTAAGTACTCCGCCAGTTTGCCTCCAACCTACAGAACAAAAGATGAGGAGAAGACGGCATGCAGCTTTGTATGGTAGCTCAAGATATAATCCGGGCTGATCCCTGAACGTCCAAAAGAGGTAGAGAAAAATTTAGAGCGTAAAGAGAAGCAAATATCTGTGTTAGTGCACTGACAAATTGCGACTCGATACGCACGGCCTGTCCATCTGGCTGGACATCTGTATATTTTACCAGACGTTTGATTATCTAAAATTGCTGGGAGGGGAAAATTGTTACTTAATGCTCGTGTGTATGTTTCATCTCTTCGTGTCCCATCACATATTATATATTATCTCATCTCATTTTCCCTCCACTTTCCCTGGTGAGGGTGGCAGCAAGCTGAGCAGGTCAGACTAGAGCTATTTTTCAGTGGCAATAGGTTCTAGCTTGTAGGTCACTCTATCAGTTACGAGTTTTACCCCTGCGGGTGTGGGGTAGAGAGCCCTTCCATTCATTCACCCAGATAAAAAAAATAGTAAACAAAATAGCATATACATTTCCAATAAATTATTATTACACACTGACATGACTAACACACGTCACATTTTCAAATATAAATTTACAATTTAATTTTATTGAACATAGTATGTGCAAATAGTTTTTTCATCTGACCAGTAGGGGGTGCAATTGCACCCTCTGCACCCTGGGTAAATTACCTGTGCCCTCCCTCATTCTGGGCAGGGGCCTGGCATGTCCCTAAGCCACCATAAATATATAATCTGTCCAGCGTTTGCTGGGTCTTTCTGGGGCCTCCGCCCAGTAGGACGGGCCAGGAACATGTCCTTTGAAAGCTGACCATGTGGCATCTGTAATAGATGCTCAAACCACCTCAGTTGGCTACTTTTGATCTGAAGCAACACCAGCCCCATTTTAAAGTCCCATGGGTTTCCCAAACCCCTCGCCCTGTCACGCAGAGTGAATCTGACAACCTCATTTTGGCTGCTTCACCTTGCTGCTAGTCGGTACCCCTAGCAAATAACCATAGGTGAGGACCTGGACACGGATTATCTGGGTCTTATCTTTTTAAATCGAGAAGACGCTCTTCTAAAAGTTTTCAAGTCTCTCTCGGGATGTACACTTAACATTTTAAAAGCACAGGACACTTTCCCCTTTATTCTGGAAGGCAGAAAAGCTTTCTTGTATTGACACACACACTTACACACGTAGAAAGACGCACACAAAGGCTATTTTCCACAAAGGCTGAGGAAACTTCTCCCCTATATGTTCAATAAGTCAAGTGTTAAATCAAACAGTCTGAGAGTAAATAGGTGTTTGGTTTGTGTATCTACCTCAAGGGTAGATAAAGGCGTGGGGGCAATTCCTCATACCTTTTCCACCTTTAGCTGAGTGTAACAGAGTGGGGGAGTATCGAGGCAAGGTCACACCTTGAAATACTGTTACTGGGGATGATAACTTAGCTTGGATGACCAGTTATTACACTCTATAACGAGTAAAGATCACACGACAGGAAATAGTGCACACTAACTACTACCTTGTCTAACTGCTCACCATATAGCCAGTTTGACATTATCTGATAGCCTGTGCGCTACGTCATTGGATAGCTTGCCTGTTAGTTTATCCTGATAGTTCGATATTTCGACACAGTGATTGATTGTGTTTAACAATCTCACAGAGGTTTGTGGTGAAAACTAAATGCTATTCTACTGGGAGTAAAATCTGAATGTTTTATTTTCTGGCCTGGATTTTAAATCTAATCTGCACTTTCTTTAGCTGCAGTTCCTGTTCCTGCGTTGGCTCTCTATGTCACTAAACATTCAAGGAACATTCAATGGCCTTTTTTAAAACTTTTTTTTTTCTTGGCTAAACCCAACGTACTGACTATGTGTACTATAATTGGCAGAGTTCACTGTATTGACTAATCTGTTGGACTAAATTGGGATGCCATATTGGGTAATCTTGGATTCTTTATTTGGTACTGAAGCTTCTGAGTTGCTCCGCTGGTCAGGGCATTGGAGGTTGCCTAGTTACTATACATTTCGGCCTACTGAGAGATAGCACTGCCTGCTTTGGAATTCTAATGAGGTGTGAAGAAGTACTCTCACCCTCCAGCAGAACGTACTCACGTACTCGTGTGAGGAACACACACCACAGATGTACTACTCGCACTTAGTAATACACAGATTTATGTATTTGTATAGGACGCTCATTCATTCATAGACATGCATATTAAAATCCACCAATACCAACCCAAACATGCTTTCATTAACTAATACGCATGCAAACTTAAGCACCTGTGAATGTTTAGTCCAGTTTCCCACTCAGGAATGTTCTTAATAAACATGCGGTTTGTACGCTGAAAATGAACGCGATGCTCAGTGAAGCCCATCTCAACCCTGTGGAGTTTTGTATTTATGATTACACACATTTTGCATTGGAGGAAATGCCTGTTAAACAGATCAATGTAGATGTGTTTTGGATGGTGTTCTAGGTCTGTGACAATTGCAGTGGAGAATCCCCCCGTTATTTGCCATGTGGTAAGGAATGCCACCTGTACGGTAATGAGCAATCCCCCTGTCTGTGTCTACTGTACTGGAGAACACTCTCTGTCCTGTAGTGAGTAATCCTCCCTCTGAGAGTTACATAGTGAGGAATCCTTACTCTGTATTGTAGTGAGTAATTGTGTGTGTATGTGTGTGTGTGCTCTAGTGAGAAACGCTCTGTGTCCTGCAGTGAGCACTATCAGCTATAGCCTACGGTGTATAATTTTGCTTCCGGAATATGCAGATAGAAGAGTTAGACTCAATAGAACCCAAAACCCTCCAAAATGCTTAATTCACCCTAACCCCTCATTAATGTAGCTGCTAAGAGTTTGTGTTTTTTTTAAGCCGTCAAACACTTTGAGTCAAGCCATGGGGCTAACTTTTTGTAGGGTTTTTGTAGCTTGTTATGGAGAAAAACCTGGGATATACATATGATATGTGGTGGGTACTGTTTTTTTTTTTCATTCCCACACAATCAATAAAACCTTTTGCTTTGACACTTTTAGCAGTGAAAACAATTCCTGACCCCTCATGCTTTCGGAAGGTCGTCGTTTGAATTCAGAATGCCAATCATTGCCTCAATACCATAGTCAATGAATTATTAAAGACCGTATAGGTATATAAGAAAAAGAAATTCTCAGAGAAACTCACCTCAGTTGTCAGTCCATCAGGCAATCAGACCAAACTCTGAACCCCAGTAGTTCAATCCAGATTATTCATTTGATTGTATCCTGTGCCTGGAAGCTCTTTACTCTTTTCTCTGTCTCATTGCCAGTTTTCCTTTCCCCCCCCCCCTCCCTGTCTCCCTTTCTTATCCCCTTCCTCCCTTGTGTCTTGGCCTCCTTCTCGTTGGCTGTGTGTCTTTCTCCCTCTTTCCCTCCTCTCTCCTCTCGTTCTCCTTCCTACCCTCTCTCACTCTCGACTCCCTTTCTTTTAACTCCCCTCCCTGCCCCCTCCCACCCATCAGCCACTTTCTGTTTTAAAATGCGCTTGCAGAAGCACATGCACAGTCCGACGGAGACACGCACGTGGTCTGCAGAGGGGACAGGCCAAAGCCTCAGCCTCCCACAGTTCAAAGATCTTCAACCTACATTCTACTCCCAAGCAGTGGCCGGTCCGTTCTCCCCCAGAATAGAAGATGAATGACTTAAACTAAATATAAGACTTACTGTGTCCTCTCATGCTCAAAGTGCAGTACTTGCAGTAGACTGGGTATGTTCCCATGCACGATTCTGCCGAGGTAAATCTGACGGCATCTCTGCATGATTTATGTGGGAAAAAAACCCGATTCTTCTCTTGTGAGCCTTTCAGGATGATGATGTGAAGGGAGACAGCGGCCGTTTCTATTGGCTGTCAAGGTCAATCTGTGAGAAGCCCCGCCCAGAAATAGCTGTTCGTTTATCTTGCTTATATGCTGCTCTGGGGAACGGCGCTCAGTGTTATGAAGCTCATTTCAGACTAGGGAGAAAAGAGAAAATGGCGTCGCGTATAGTGAAAAAGAAAGGGGAGAGATGACCTGCAATCAGTAATGAGTGCAATTCTAGTAAAAACCTCAAATTCTCATAGAGAAACGGTGGGAAAGACGTGGGGAATGTCTTTCCACGGAGGCGCCATCAACTCTATCCAATCAGCTCGACTGCTAATATGCAAAGACGACAATTAGTCACAGTGGCAGTCAGACCCTCTGCCAGTCAGCAAGCTGCCAATTAGACAGACCCCACAGCGGCGCTCCAGAGAGCTCCTTCTATTACCGGCGTCGCTATTTAACAGGTGGCGTTATCGTGTGCCTCTGATTTACTGCGTCACTCTACCTGATAATTCTGTTCCCTCGTGTTCCCTGTTTATTAATGCTCGATTCCCACATTAGATTGCATTATCTAAACCGAGTTATCGGAGATGTTTTCTAACCTGCCGGCTCCGTTATCACTTTGAGAGGCTATGAATTTCCACTTAGTCACAATGTTCGAATTTTTACAACCATAGAAAACAAGCAGGATATTCACTTGCACTGCCAATTCTGGATAGCTCTTCATCCAAGCTTTGATCACACCCTCGACATACTGTAACATCCATCCCACCTGCCTCTTGGCATCAACAGCAGCACTCCCAGACTTTTGTAGAATATAGACACACGTGTGGCTGTGTCCCTCTGTTGATTTTGACTAGGGTTGAGTTAAAGACTTTATAGACTATCGATAATCAATTGGCATCCATCCATCCGACCTATGTAGGATAGTTCAGGTCCAGAAAGTAAAAATCCAGACTAAGATTTTGTTTCAACCAACCAACAAAGTCTTGGTCTGGATTTTTACTTTCTGGACCTGAACTATCCAACTCTGCATCCGGCCATCTTCTATAGCCACTATTCAAGGACCATCACAGGACACACTCACACACTAAGAACAGCACCGAGAAGCCGAATCAGCTAAACCACACGATTTGGGACAAGCAGAGGGACACAGAGCACCTGGATTAAAAGGTGTGGAGAACAAGCAGAGTCCTCGCGCACAGGGCTGGAGCCGGGATTCCAATACACAACCCCTGAGGCGTAAGGTACACTGCTGACTGAACCGGCAATGCCTTCCAATGAAGCTTAATGTCACCAGAATGTTATTAAATCCAGCACTCCAGTAAGACCACTCAAGTCAGTAGCTTCTCAGAGATTGACATGATTTCTGTCTACACACCAGTGCATTAGTGAATATATTATCAATGTGAAATCCATGGTAAATTTATAAATTTCACCCACTTTGAAAGCCCTTATCAATGCTCGTCACATTGAGTGTCTGTGACAGGACTTAGGCTGTGCAGGGATTATTATTCTGCTTATGCAGAGCTCCTAGAGTCACTGTTAGACCTTTTGGAGTTTATTGAGCAGTATCACCCTGGCAGATATAGCCTGGATGGGTGGCCATTACACCAAGCTCTATTATTGAGTGCTAGAGAATGGCTACTTCAATTGATCTTATTCAGATGACTCATATCTTGTTCATGCACACACTAATAGAAATGAAAATACAGTATCTGATAGCCATATAGCTTTTTAAAAATTCCACCCAGGACTGGCATCCTGCCCAGGGAGTAGCAGTGCCTTGTGCTGTCCCTGCAGCCCTGTTCGGGGTGAGCGATTTGAAGATGGATTGATGGAACACTGCAGCATCTTATGAATGGCTGCCTTTGCAATGCCTAATTCAGGCCAATACGTCATATACTCTCTATGACCCTCAGAAACGTTTTCAAGACGTTTTGAAACTGGAAATATTAAAGAATTCAGATGAGTTTTTTTTTTTTTATTTTATTTAAACATCCCCACACTTCAAAGACAAATACGATTCTTATCGGAAGCAACATACAACAAACCAACCATAATTAGTCCTATGGACCTTTAGGGGCAAGCGACAGATTATCAGTCAGATTTTTACCCCGGCTGACTGGCTTAAAGGTTCTCCATTATCAGTTTGTCATAATCCTGCCGAAAGTCAGACATCTCTATCCTGCTCGTCGGTTTTTCAAAATGATCATTTCCCGAAGTAAACAGCGTTAATTCCATTAACGAGAAGCATCCCAATCCTCGTTTCCTCATGATACGATGTTTCCACCTCCGTGCTTCATAATACGGCTGCCATTATCACGTTAGTCTTTCCGCTTTCAGGGAGGAAAAGGTTTCCTTCTTGGTACTCCCACATTTTTGGGGAGTACAATTTGAGGATTAGTTTTACTCACATTCCAACCTTGGAATAATGTTGGTCTCAGTCACTGACTTCCCTGTTCATTGTCCTTCTTACCTCGCCACCCCGTTTGTGAGCAGGTCGGGTCTGCGGTCTCTCAGCAGCACAGAGCATTTTTCAGTTCACAGCTTCTCTTGAAGGAACATTCAGTGCCTTTGAAATCAGTCCCTGATCTCGGTGTCACATTAATACCCACGTTGTCCTTTGACTTTCTTGGTTAACAGCTCTGCTTCGAGTTTATCACTCACCTCCAGGATCATAGTGAGGCCGTTTAGTTATGTCACTCACTTTTATTTCAGTGGCAGATCATGCCAAGGGCACTGCAGGAGATCTTCTGAGGGGGCAGTATCTTCCAGCAAACCGTCTCCCCTTGGATGACAGCCTGGGCTCTGCTGGTAAAGCATACTTAGGATGCCACATGGACTTTGACTGCCACTGCTGAAAAGGGACAATTAATTTCTTAACACCTATGCAAAGCAAATTAACACTAACTGGTAAGTATTTTAGTCTTTGTTTTTAGTGAATGGGTATTGTAACAGGGTGGCACAGTGGTTAGTGCTGCTGCCTCACAGCAAAAAGGCTGTACGTAGGACCCTCCGGTGTGGAGTTTGCACTTTCCTCCCCATGTTTATGTGGGCCCCCACCAGGAGCTCTGCTTTCCTCTTTCGGTCCAAAAGCGTTCAGGGCAGGTTGATTGGTGAGTCTAAATTGGCCCTGGGGTGTGTTGGCGGCCCAGGGTTGGTTCCTGCTTGCGTCCCCTTGTTCCTCAGATAGACTCCAGTCCCCCCCATGACCCCAGTTGGGATTAAGTGGTTACAGTGATGGATGGATGGTATTGAAACCTAACCAGAAAAATGTGATTCTACTAGCCTGATGGCTCTCTGGGTGTTCTTATTCTACCTTTTTGGTCCTTGATAGTCTTATTAGTTTTTTGCTTTTTTAGATGTTGCTGTGTAGCTTCTGCTCCAATACTGCTTACACTTGTACTTGGGCATTCATTGGAATCTCAGGTTAGGTGCATTCATACCTAGTTGACTCTGTAACAGCACATATGGCTGCAACATGCCATTAGCCTTACTTACATGTCGCTTTGGAGAACTACATCTGCTAAATTAATGAAATGTGAATGCAAAAGTTAATAACTTCATACTTCTGTATGCAGTACAATAGACCTTTTGCTAATGATATGATTGGATTGACAGAAAAATATATATTACCAAGCAATTTCAGCAGCATATTTGAAATTTCTGTTTAGATGCATTTAGTCTGGGGGATTTTTGGGTCCGTTTCAAACCTCTACCTAGGAAATGGCGAGCAGAATGTTTTTGTCAGAAGATAGTGCCTACGTTGACCCAGTATACATTGCGGCAGGAGACCTTGGGCGGTTTGAGACGGAGACACCAATGATGAAATGCATTGCCGTCACTTGTAAAGAGGCAGGGCGGTGATTTAAACAGCGGACGAAGGGGAAGGAAGGAGAGAAGGAGGAGCAAAAATACAGAAGTGAGTGAACAGCAGAAGCTGTCACTCTGTGAGCCGGAAAGCGAGAGGTAGGGGGAGACAGTGACTGAGGGCGACGAGGAAACTGCGTGGAACCAGGTGAAGGCCCAGCTTTCATTATGGCACCTTGGACGAAGACCACCACGGAGAGATATGGCGTAGGTAAGGTGGTCTCCATTATCGGCCCGAGCTGAGCCTGTTACGCGGAGGCTACACCTTGTTATACTTCCTGTTAAACAGGATGTGGGTAGATGGAGGCCAACGGATCAGTGTCTTCAGAGTCATGTTTGCAAAGATGATAAAGATTGTTAAATCGGTATTAAACGTGCAAAGGAATATGCATCGACTTCACATGATGGGCAGACAAAAAAAGCTCCAGTAGAGAAATGGCTCCGCGCCAAGTTTGAATCAAGGATGTGACGAGACTATAGAATAGGAACATGGAGGGAATAAAGTAGGTGTAAACTAGACTATAACTAGTCCACAGACCTGGATAATCCATGGATAGCACAATTAGACCAGAGCAACACCACCACCGAATTAAGATTAGCTTGGAGGTATTCTGTAGCGATAAGCAGGGATCAGCAAGGACGCACCTAGAGGAGACAAGATCACGAAAACCCGTCCTGTCACAGAAGTTAGCGAGGCTGCAGACCAAGCGCTTTGGCCCCGAGAACATGTGTCTGCCTGTACTAGGCTGAAGGAAATTCAATATTATTCATCATGTTATTTTAAATATTTAACTGAACCATCCCAGCCAGTGTAACCCCTACCTGCTGCCCAGTCTTTCCTGTGTTAGACTGACACCAGATTGACTATGACCCTGTATTAGATAAGTGATTATGGGGGTAAGGATTTAATTGGGCACTGTGATAAAAAATTATGAATAAACTTATAATAATTCATAAAATCAAGTAAGAGAATTGGGAGCAGAGATGAAGAGACATTAATTCTGAAGATCGTTAGTCCTGGTGCTTGTGCAGATGAGAAATTATTAATCTTTTCTGAGTCGGACTTGTGCTAAAAACTTGGAGCAGTTCATTCAAAGTGCAGACAAACGCACCTTGGAGATCAATCTCCTTTGTGTTTGTTTTGTTTTTGTTGCAGATTTTATTGTCAAAAAAAAATTGGCGCTGTAATCAAAACCAGAATACTTATAAAGATATAAAGCATGAAATATTTTTCAAGCGAAAATATTTAAGGTGTAATTATGATGCTTAGAGTAAATATAAATTCTACTCTGTGCTCATATTCACTGCCTATTCAGGAACGAGCAAATGCTCATAAAATCAATAGCTTAAAAGGTATTGACCCAGCCATTACAATACTGATCCATTCATTTCTGTAACCATAGAGAGATGTGTTGATAAGGAGCCTGTATAGTAAGGCATGAGGTAGGAAATAACCACAGGTCACAGCACAGGTCACTCTCACAGGAATACATAAGGAACCAGGCCTGGGACTTTGAGAAGGAACATAAACAAACTGTATGCACAGTTAGCATTGCCAGACCCTGATCGCTCTGGCTTCTGCATGCATCTCTGTGGCATATTAACCTTGCTCTTCCACACCCAGTGTTCTGGCAAATGTTGCAATCCCGTGTAAATGAATTTATCAAGTTTGTGTATCTGAAAGGTATTCCGGTGTGCTTATGAAGAGTTCAAGAAGTCTGATACTAGCCTGAGTCTTCGCCCAGTGAATCAGATGTATTCTGTCAAGTGTAACCTACACAGCTGTAATATGTAAGGCAGTTGACTTAGCTTTGTATCATTAAAAACATGGAACAAAAATATTGATGAAGTACGCTGATACTGTTTGTTTTCTTTCATGTTGGTGCTGTGTGGCTTTGAGCAGAGTCACACACTTGCGTGATTTTAGTGACATTCCCCGGACTGGCTTGGTCCAACCTTGGAGCCGCTCTGGTTCCTCTGCACACCAGTGCACGCGTGGAACCGTTTACTGGGAGGGCAGCGCAGAGGTCTGGTGCTGCTCCGCTCGATTTATCCAGTCGCTCCGCGTGAAATGTGCGCGGGGCGACACCGCAGAGGGCTGTGGGGGCATGAAGCGAATGGGGGCATGTTCACATACACCTCAGGGGCCGGGAGAGAAATTTGCCTTCTGCTGCCCACGTTTGCAGCCGCATTTTGGACCGTTCCCCCGGCTGGTCTGTAAAGCTGCCTCATGCAGAAACAAGTTTGACGTCGCCTTGTTCGATTATAACTGTTTTGAGGTGCACTACACCGAAATTAATATTAACTACATACACTGAATATTAACCACACACACAAACCACTGGCGAGCATTTGATACATACTGATCCTTTCAGGTTTTTTCCCCAGTGATTAACTGTTTTTTTCTCTTTTAATATACACAGTGTGTTAAGGCTGGAGTTTCCATTACTGACCGTATAGGGTGACTAACCCACTGACCATTCAGAGAGCAACACACCTTGATGCTAGAGCACTTTGTCCAGGGGCAACATCACTGTATCAAACTAGGAAGAAATTGTTATGAAAAGATAACTGGGAGATATTAATAAACTTTATTAACATTGAGTCTTCACTTTTACTGTGTTGGCATATTATTTTTATAATTCAATGCATTATTTTGGCATTAGGATTAAAAATAGTTATTGTTTTTTAACCTGCTTAAAGAACGAAGCATGACTTTTAAGACATCTTGCATTTCCTGATTTTCCCTGATTTAACACCGATATACTGATTATCTTTATTGTTGTCACGGTGGAAATGTTTCAGAGATTCACATCTAAAGTGGAGTCTAGGCGGGTTTATTTTGGGCTGTCGCTTTTATGTTGCGTACTGTTTGAAGCCGATCTGCTGAACAACGCGGAAGTGAAGGCGAAGGAAGTTACCAATCCGCCCCCATCCCCCCTCCAGCCCGTACCGCGGAGTCTGAATGCGGCGCTGCACAGGCGGCGTGGGGTCAGTCTGGCCACCTCTGTTGCTCCGCTCCATGCGAAAAATGACTCATTCGGGTCTGCATTTAGACTGGTAGTTAGAATTAGGCATTAGCTAACGTGCTATTTGTCACCGCACTTTCTGCAGTATCTCCGCAAACCCAACTTGTTTGCATTTGTAAATAAATAAATAAATAAATAACAATAATAAAAAATAATGAGAATAAAAAACAGATAGTGTGTAATATAAGAGACATGATTTTTTCAAAGTATGAACAAATTGCCATTCAGCGCATAACGTGTATAGCGATCTCGGTGTTAAAGATAAGTGCATGAAACCGTCCCCTTCAGGCAGGTTAATAAATAAGGAATAAATACAACCGGTTGTAGTTATAAGGCAGGGAAAGAGTGGAGAACTTCAACCTGGAGACACACAAAACATCTCTCTCTCTCTCTCTCTCTCTCAGTTAAATGGAATTACAAAGCAAGTGGAGAGAAGCACCTATCTCTGGAGGTTGGGGACACAGTTCAGATACAGGAGTCATGTGAAGGTAACCTGGGAGAAAGATGAGCAGATAAAATGGGCAATTTCATGCAGTAGATTTAAAATCTTGTTCTAAATGTCTCCTCAGTCCTTTAATACTCTGAAATACTGCACTACATTACTGTGATTGTTTCCTATAATATATATTTTCTATGTATTATTATATAGTATTATTAATAATTTACAGTTCATTATATAGCATCATTTATTATTTATAGGTGTGTACAGATTCCAGTGTTTGGGGGGCAGGTTTTTTCATTAAAAGAGACCATTGATATTGCAGGCTGGTACAGGGGTCACCTGAGCAAAGACAAGCTGCGACAGGTGAGCTCATAAGCACATGCGTTTGGCCAGTGATGCTGCTGCCCAGACGGAGCGTTGCGACGTTCATCCTGCTCAGGCCCTGAAACTCGGTCCACCGTTTCCCTTTATGTATAACAAGAGAAACGTCTCTGCCCTCCGCAGGGTGTGTTTCCAGCCTGCGTCATTCAGTTGAAGGAGGTGATCATTGAGAATCATGGGTAAGTAACTTCACGTAGATACCTCACAAAAAATGTAGCACACCACGAAAGGAATGAATCGCACATCTTCACGTCTTTTTGAAGTTTTACCCATCCGAAGACTACAGCTCTTCCCTGCTGTGACAGTTCAGTCCATGTTAGAACCTCACTAATGTGAGATGGTTCCCTCGCTTTTGAACAATTTTGTTGCCCAAATATCCAGCCATTTGCTATAACTGCTTATCCTCTATGGATTTGCATGGATCTGCGATTGAGACCTAAGAAAGACTGTCAGATTGCAGTAGAAAGATCCGTTAAATATGAATGGTATGCGAATATTACCTATTACATCATATATTACATATACAGTATGTAATATTTATATTTGTAATAATAATATACATATATAGAGAGAAGAATAACAATTACTTATAACCTATTACGTATAATTATTTGATTATATCGCATCATCAGCATTAATCAAGTAAAGCAAAGTAGATCCTCTACATTCCATGTTAAGCTCTTGTTCTGCAAATGCTTGTCTCCTTAATCTGCTGATTGCCATTGTCCCCTTCAAACGCCTCTCTCCTCTAAAGTCCCCGCTCTCCGCTCTGTGCTGTAAAGCGCCGCGTTCCATCATAATTTAATTCCCCTCCGGCGTACTGCTCAAGCATGCGGCTCCACTCTCCTGGCCTCGTGCCGCCAGACCGTGCAGTACCTTATACCACCTCAGGGCGCGCCCTCCTCAGACTGAGGCCTGTTACAGGTCGAGCACGCTGTGTCAGTCTAGTCAGCCGTGCTTTTCACATCCTTATCGCCTTTTCTCCGTCTGCCTGTGCACGACTGACCCACCACATCCATCCCACGTGCCTTTTCCTCCTCCCCCCTACTTGCCCTGCATGTTATATTGATGCCCATAGAGTACAAAGATTTCCAAACACCAATTAACATGCACACGGCACTGGATACCGGTGGCAGTTATAGACATATGTATTTGGGCGTATCTTCTGTGGTAAGAAATTCCACCGTCTGGTTTCTTGAAATTATCACTGTAACAGGCTTGCTTCATGAAAAATCTGTCTTTGCCTCTAGGGGACAGGAGCTAGTGACATCTGCAGAAATGCCTTTGGTGAAGGAGGTGACCACCACCTTGCGAGAATGGGGAAGCATCTGGAAACAGCTATATGTTGTAAGTAACCAAGGAAGAATTATTTAGTTTTAGTAACATGTAGCTGCACGAGAAGAGCATAGACTGTCATTTATCGGTCGGTATGACCACTCCTCATTTAGCTACTGAATGCGTTTCAATGACCAGGTCATTAAGCGTAATTGTCTCTAAGTGAAAATCACAGCAGCCCAGGCATGAGCGCAGCTCTGCTTACAGCTTCACTCCAGTCTTCCATACTCAGTTTCTCTTATCTTTCATGAAGTGGACATTTTTAACACCATTTTGTATGTTAAAGATCTCTTTAGCTCCAAGAAGTTTGGTCATAAACGGGCACATTCATCGGAAAATGGAATTTTTTTCTTATTAACATCGTATTTGGCAGGGGTTGCTGACCGAGGGACACCAGTCAAAAGTTTTTGCACATGGAGATTTTCTACATTTTCATGTTACTCACTTAACATTTACTAAAAATACACTCAATATTCTTTGCTAACAAATAAATTTACCGTATGCTCGCCATTTGACTATCTTTATTAGCAAGAAAATGTCATCTTTGATTCGTCAAAGTAACCTCCTCAGGCAGTTATAACAGCAGGGAAAATTCGAGGCGTTCTTCTCACAAGGGACATTAAATACTGCTCTCCTGGGAATGAACAGTTAACTAGAGCATTTAAAGTTAAATGACAGCCTAGAACGTGACTCTACCTTCACCACACAACCAGTTCATAGGATGTCAGACATGCACTGTTACATACTCTTTCCATGTTATAGAGGAAACTTGTTTTATTTGACTTATACTTTCATTTATAGTTGTACATTCTACTTTCCAGTGCTTAACAAAAATACGAAGATCTGCAGTTTATGAAATAATGGAAAAGCAGTAGAAATGTTTGACTGGTTGTGTAGCTGCTAAATGAGGAGGGGTTGTATATATCTAGCGTGTAAAAATTTGTTGCCTATTGGTCTCTCCTCCTCTTCATTTCTAAACCAATCCAAAGCAGCGTCTGTACTAATGACATCACACTGTCTCTTCCCCAGGCCAATCAGAAAGATCGCGTGAATCACGTACGGTGCTTAATGTGGGAGCTGATAGAGTGGCGTTCCCAGCTTCTGTCAGGCACGCTGCCAAGCGATGAATTCAAGGAGCTGAAACAGAAAGTCACCTCCAAAATCGACTATGGAAACAAGTACATAAATGCTCCAGCTTTTTCTTACTGTATCCGTCTCTCCTTATTCTCCAACCTTTCCTCCACTGTTCCTTCTTCAAGACCAAATTCACATCAGTATTTTTGGAAATATATAGCTTAAAAAGAGTCTCCCTCTGTATCACAGGAGAGCACAACAAAAACAAAATAATACTTATATATATAGGAATGCACCGATCCCACTTTTTCTGTCCTGGTACCGATACCTGATACTAATTACCAATCCGATACCAGTGTTTAATTAATTAGCTGTAGGCTTTGCCTCACTGTGTGGAAGAAACTGATCATTCTTTTATGTGTAAGGCAACATCAGGTTTGCCTTAACATTTTCCTAAACCAATCCAAAACAATATGCAATATATGTATATGTACACTAATACACTATATATGGAGTGTGTTTATGGGAATTTTTGACCATTCGTCCAGGAGAGCATTTGTGAGGTCAGGCACTGATGTTAGACGAGAAGGCCTGGCTCACAGTCTCCTTTCTGATTCATCCCAAAGGTGTTCTGTCGGGTTGAGGTCAGGGCTCTGTGCAGGCCAGTCAAGTTCCTCCACACCAGACTCGCTCATCCATGTCCTTATGGACCTTACTTTGTGCACTGGTGTGCAGTCATGTTAGAACAGGAAGGGGCCATCCCCAAACTGTTCCCACAAAGGGTATCGGTTCTTGGTATCAGACAATATTTATGAGTACGAGTATGAGTATATAAGTAGAGTATCGTCCCAATACCCGATGCCAGTATCGATATTGGTGCATCCCAGCTTGCAAATATAAACGTTCATTTTTGAGGAATTAAAAGGTTTCCTTGATTCCAGGATTCTGGAATTGGACCTCGTTGTCCGGGATGAGAATGGGAATATAATAGAGCCGGACAAGGCCAACGTCATTAGCTTGTTCCATGCCCATGAAGAAGCCACAACCAAAATCTCAGAACGCATTAAGGAGGACCAGGTGAGTTGGGCCCGGAGGAAGTCTAAGAATTTGATGTAAAAGAAATTGATGTCATGTCATAGCATCTGTTTCCCTACAAAATAAATTCCCTAGGAAATCATTCTGGATTTGGGGCTTTCAAAGATGTTCGGACCAGCAATAAATGAAAACTCTAGTGGGCTCTTTCTTGATAAAATGAATGTAATGATGGGGTATAGCAGATAACTTCCCTGCATCGCTGAAGGCAGTGAGCACTGTCTGCTTTCTATGTCTAGATTCATTATAACAGCAATGTTTCCCTCCTCCTGCAAGTCTAACGTTCAGGCAGATCATTCTGGGATATCGGCACGGATCCAGTCGTCTCCCACCCACAGTCTGTATGTGTTCGTACGCAACTTTGTGTGCCGCATCGGGGAGGATTCCGAGTTATTCATGTCCCTCTACGATCCCAACAAGCAGACCATCATCAGGTCAGGAGGAGTCACTGTCCGATATGTCTCTCTGTCTTTTCCCTATGTGCTGGTAGTGGGTCTGGTTTTACACAGACAGCCTTCGAGTGACTTTGGTGGACTGGATCCCTGATATCTATCCCAAAGCATAGAAAATCCTTTAAATCTCGAGATAGGGGGTCTGTTGTTTTACAGAACATTTCTTCCCGTCCCTGCATGTTTTGAAGCCTAACCCTTTCACAAGAATTGACATCAGCCTTCTTTTACAACCCATAAATAATAGTATTGTCATTGTACTATATGTATGCTACAGGAATATGATTTTAACACTGAACTTCTTGCTTTGTTTATCTCTTCAGTGAGAGCTATCTTGTGCGCTGGGGGAGTAAAGGATTCCCTCAGGATATTGATATGCTGAACAACTTGAAGGTGGTCTTTACTGTAAGTTATCAACAAGGGCGCGCATTCACCTAACAAACAAGTGAACTGTTCCCCGTTTCTTTGACAGTTACTCAATCTTCTCTCACTGAATATGGCTTTCTTACGGTATATAACACTGGCATCAAACTGTCCCTGCCCTGTTTCACATTACTTTACTGGCACAAACAGTATTATGGGAACTACTACCAAATGTAGACCGTTGAAGGATCGTTGAAACGCAAGCAGTGATAATATTAACAACGTATGGAGTACGGTTCCCCAATTCCGGCCCTGGAGGGTTAGTCCACCACACAATTTGTAGATTTCCCTGCTCAGACCCACCTACTAAACCTGGTAGTTAGCCGATTATGACGAGTTTGAGTAGGGAAACCCGCAAACTGTATTACACACTGGCCCTCCAGGACTGGAATTAGGGAACCATGATGCAGAGAGCGAGAGTTCAGAACTGAGAGACTGACACTTACGGTGCGTCACACGCCATAGGATCTGGGGAACAAGGACCTGAACCGGGAGAAGATCTACCTGATCTGTCAGATCGTGAGAGTGGGACGCATGGACCTGAAGGAAAGCAACAAGAAGTGTACGCTAGGTCTGCGGAGACCCTTCGGGGTGGCAGGTGCGTCCTCCTTCAGGGCTCCTCAATTTAACAGAACTGGTTTCCTTGGCTCAGATGTATAAATAAATATTGCGTACCACATTGCGTCCAGCTCTCCTTTGTGTTCCCCACTTATACAAAATCTCTTCTCGCCATTTCTTCTGCCCGTGTCTGCGTCCAGTGATGGACATCACCGACACCATTAAGGGGAAGATTGAGTGTGATGAAGAAAAGCAGTACTTCATCCCCTTCCACCCGTAAGGCTGACAGTTTCTTTTCACCCTGCGTTATTCTTCTTTCTTCCCTTCTCCCTCATTTCTCCGTCTCTGTCTCTTCACTTTCCTGTATCACTTTCTCATTTTCACTCTTTTTTTTTCACCCCCTCCCTTTTCCTCTGCCATCTATTCTCCACCTCATCCTCGTATGCCCCTTCCCTATAATCTGTTCCTCTCACTCTTTATCACCCCCCCCATCTGCCCCCAGTCACTTCAAGGGCCTCCGTTAATTAATGAACAGGGGTAGGTAATGGGATTACCACAGTTGAGCTTCCCATCTCTAATGCAGTTCTAGCATGAAAAACGCATTTCGTTATATTTAATCAGTAGCTATTTGAACCCTGTCTCCATCTGTCTGCAGTATCATGGCGGAGAATGATTTTCTGCACTCCCTGCTCAACAAGGTGACAGCTTCACGTGGAGACAGTGGAGGGCAAGGTTGTCAGCTCTACTATGTCAATGCTAACAGCATTTATAGAAATGTCTCTGGTTCTGAGCAGTGATATGTTTGGAGTGCTGTACAAAAGTCTTGGGCAGTCTATGGCGATGATGATCTTCATGTTGGTGTAAAGCTGTAATATTGTCTGTCAGAGTGTGTGAGCCTAGCCTTTTCAAAACCTCTCCTAAAGTCACCCCAGTATTTACAGCAGCCATGTAATACTCCGGTGTATTTTTTGACTTGTCCACTTCCCCACCTCATGTGACTGATCAATACCTCACTGACCTTTTAACATTAATTTAGTTAATTAACTTAGTAAGCTGGTTGTGAAATGTAACAATGGCTGAGGTGCCCCTGAAGAGAGGTTTTGGGAACCAAAGTGGTGTTCATCTACTGTCCGACAAGATGTCAGTGTTTTTTTTGTAGAACAGAAGATTTGGATTTGGATTTGAGTCAATGTCGGACCAAGACATTTTGTAAAAGGAACTTATTATTAACATTCCTAGGAGATCTTTTCTTGTTCCACTGATCTGGACCCACACCCTGAAACCTCACCACTAAGCATTGCTCCTGCTGTCTGTCCAGGGCTTTGGGTGACCATGAAGGCCCTGGTTGGGGACATGGTGCAGATTCGGAAGGAGTACCCGCACTTGGTGGACCGTAGCACCGTGGTGGCCCGAAAACTGGGCTTCCCCGAGATCATCATGCCCGGAGACGTCCGCAATGACATCTATCTGACGCTCTGCTGCGGGGACTTCGACAAGTACAACAAGACCACGCAGAAGAACGTGGAGGTCATCATGTGGGTGTGCGACGAAGAGGGGAAGGTGGTGCCGGTGAGTCGAGGAGACAATTAGGCGAAGGATGACCAGCATCCAAACCTGAGGGGCGGAGCTAGCGGAGAAAGGGGAGGGGCTTCTGGAACGCAAAGCCAGTGTTAATACATAACAGAGATACGGCAGAACTGGACCAAATGGTGGGAATGAGGTATATAGGTGATGGCTTATACTGCACTACTGGTAATGCAATACATTTCCTTGCTTTGCTGGAGTTTCACTGAACAGCATATTTTTATTCATCTACAGAGTTGGCTATAGATATCAATAGTGAATTTTGGATTAAGTGTCTTGCACAAGATACTGTGGCAGTGGATCTCAGTCTCCTTCAGGAGATGACCTTTAGCTTTCCCATAAAGCATCCCACTACCCACAGGGACCAGCACACGTGAGATGACATGTCAGGCAACTGATTTGTTTCTGCTCTCATTCCACATTTCATATCTTTTGACAGAAGATGATGCTGTGCGGAGGATGGTTGATTTATTGCATAATTTGTTTATTTATTAAGGTTTAACAGCTTTTTTCCTCATGCATCTCATAGCAAAACACTCACCAGACCAAGGCAGGGTGAAAAAAAAACAGCTGAAACGCCGATGAGGGATATTTTGAAAAAGCTTGGCTAAAAATGTTCGTTACCACCAAAAATTGTATAGTAAGATGACTGAACGCTGAGCAGTGGTCTCCAGGTTTGATGGGCTAGTTGAACCAGTGAAAGCTGCATGAATCCAAATTTCTCTTTGTCTGTACAAGATTATATTGTGGAAGTGCATTGATAGATCCTTTGTCGAGGGGGGGTACAGCCTTATTCTGTGACAGAAGTGTAAATCCACCCGAACACTCAGATATAGTCAGGATGCCCAAGGCAGTGTCCCTGCGTGCCATTGATATATCTTCTTTTGTCAGACTGTTTCTGGGGAGCTCACTGACAGGCAGCTCAGATGGTATGAGATTCAGGACCGATGTTTGCTGGTTTAATTTTCCATGGGTGACTGCTATATTTCACACCCTGTAAACTCTATGTGGGATTAAAACCTCATCCATCAAGCGCAAAAGATGTCTCGCCTCCCAGATCCTGAAGGGTTCTTCATCAACTCAACAACCCCCCCCCCCCCCCCCCCCCCCCATCCCCAAGAAGTGAGGTGATATGGGGCAAAGCACCAGTGGCTCCGTGGGCTCTGGGTCACCCAGTTCTCTTCTTGACTCTGTCCCAGAATTCCATCTGCCTAGGAGCGGGAGACCGGGCTGTAAGCGAATATAAATCTGTCATCTACTACCAGGTGAAGCAGCCACGCTGGATGGAGACCTTCAAGGTGAGAGAGACGCGAGAGCAGGAAGTCAAGGGCACTAGAGAGCAAATCTGATTGGAGGAATAATAAATGTTGCTGGTCCGGGTTCTAGATGAAATTAAGAAGCTTGAGGGACAAGAAAGGCAGATGGAGAAGGTGTTAGGGAGTTTTTCCAGAAGGATGAAAGGACGTTGCAGCAGATATTACAACATCACTACCGACACTCTCGGCATCTGGTGGTATCACAGATGGATGCTGGGTAGTTTTTGAAAAGGAGCGGGTGGGTCGTCACTTTAAATTAATTGAAGCATTTCAGGTTTGCTTTTGCTTAAATGGATTGTTTATTCGAGAACGAATCCATTACAAGAAAAGTGGTCACGCTGTCAATTCTCAGGCAACGTGTTCACTTCTGCCGAACAATAATTGGACGCCTGTCCTCCTGTCCTTTCCAGCTCATTTCCTCAGGTGCTGGAATCATACAAGAGTAGAATGTCAAGTGTTTGTTGTCTCTGCTTTCTGAGTTTGTCGATTGTACCGCAGCTGTCCGGGCCCGTTCCTCTCGGTTAAGAACGGGGACACGCGTGTAATAAGTCTTCCCGCTGATCAGGTGGCCGTCCCCCTGGAGGACATGCAGCGGATACACCTGCGCTTCATGTTCCGCCATCGTTCCTCCCAGGAGTGTGAGTTTCCACCGGCTTCTCCATGTCCACATGGTCATTTTCCCTGAACGTAACACGAGCCGTCCCTCAGCTAGGTGGTGTAAGGTTCGGCAGGTTAGGATGCCAAAATCCCAGGTTTGGCAGAATGTTTTCACCGTTTGGCTCCCAATCGAGGCCCTTGACCCTCAATTACTCCAACCCTGCTCAAAAATGCATGTCAGGTTGCATAAAGGCGTCTATTAAATGTGTGTCAAGAAGCCTGAAAACATGGTTTTATTGCTCCATAGCGAAGGACAAAAGTGAGAAGAACTTTGCAATGGCGTTTGTGCGTCTGATGAAGAGTGACGGGACCGTGCTTCAGGATGGATTTCATGACCTTGTGGTCTTCAAGGTCAGCCCTGTTAATGTTAACATTGCTTTCTGGTAGTGGGCTAATACAAGCCAGCCCAAAAACAGTGAAAGGGAAGGGTTATCCTTAGCCTGGACACCATCTCTTTACAGGGGGACAGCAAGAAAATGGAAGATGTTTCCTCGTATCTGTCTCTGCCCTCCACGCGTACGCATGGGGAGAGTCACAAGGGCGGGACGTTGATGCGGAACCCGAGCAGCACTGGAGCGCTGTCTGTCAGCTCCAGGGACAGCTTCACCATATCTACGCTGGTCTGCTCCACCAAGCTCACGCAAAATGGTGAGCGAGTCCTTACCTCTGCGCGTGCCACTGCTCCGGGAAACTCACAGGTGGCGTGTGGCTCTGTGCGTTAGGGCTGCGATCCAGAGGTCTTTGAGCAAGACCCCTAACCCATCTGCTGACCCTCATTCTCAGTTGTATGTTGCATCTGATACATGTGCATGGTGTATTTGTGTTATAGCCTCTCCAGACTCATCATGCGGGGTGTGCATTTGTGGCCACTTTTGTATATATATATTTGTGTATGTTTTTTTGATATATATATAGTTGTGTATGTTTTTTTGACTGTTGTTGCTTCTATATAGTCGGGCTGCTGGGACTTTTGAAATGGAGAACATGCCCAGAGCACCTGAAGGACAACTTGCTTAAGCTCAAGGTGATTGACGGAGAAGAAGTAGTGAAGGTGAGATTAACAGCGGGAACTCCGCCCGCCTCCGGACCCCTTCCCCCCCACCCCCACTGCCTGCCTTCCAGAAATTTCTTCAGCTGTCTGTCAATTTTCCTTCCGCTGTCAGCTGATCTGCATACCTGTCCGTCTCTTAATGCAGTCGCGCAATTGATGGACGGAATGAACATCAACTGCTCATTTGTCCTGCCACACAGACACGGCAGTGTTATAGCCATGCCTGCTCGTTTAGCGTTGTCTCCATGCACATGGGCTCACTTCCTGCCTGCGACGTTTCCAGTTCCTGCAGGACACGCTGGATGCCCTCTTCAACATCATGATGGAGCACTCGCAGACAGACGAGTACGACATCCTGGTGTTCGACGCCCTGGTGGGTGCCTCCTGCTCGCTCCGCTGAGTCGCGAAGGCGCAGTGAGGGCGCAGTGAGGGCGCAGTGAGGGCGCATGGTTAACGCCCATCCTGCGCTGCCGACTGTCATCTGAAGGTTTTTCCGCTCCATCCGAGTCTGAGATGAGATGCTTATCTGCCGTCATGTCATGTTATAAATTGCCTGAGAAAATTTAATTGTCAGAGATTGTTTGAATATGTTAAATGAATATGTCGTACTGAGAATTTCCACTTATATTACACATCACATTCCATGTATTCAGTTGGTTGCCTAACTATAATGTTCTTTATGTTTTATCACATCATGCAGAGAAGTTTCAGTAATATTTACACGACTGCCCTCACATGTATGCACTAGCATATGCTACATGTTGGTGTAATTAACTCTTCCTCTTATACATAAATGTAATGTAATTTCACTTCTCCTTCTTGTAATAGATCTACATTATAGGCCTGATTGCTGACAGGAAGTTTCAGCACTTCAACACTGTACTGGAGGCTTACATCAAGCAACACTTCAGCGCAACGCTGGCCTATAAGTATGCGTCCTCCTGAATCTGTATGTCAGTCACTCATTTCATACCTCTACATGTATGGATGCGTCCGGACCAAAATTATGCACTTTCGAAATTAAACCAGCAGGTGGCAGTCAAAATGACGAAAAGACTGGCTGACAAGTACTATATTTGGCTTTATATTTTAGTAAGAATAGAGGTTAATGGAATTATCAAGTGTCATCACAGAGTCTTATTTATAAATCTCTGTTTGCGTTGCTTTGGCTCTCTTGCTCTCAGTCTGCCTTTGAAAAATATTTCATTGCAAGAGACTGTAGGTTCAGCTTAAACAAAGACCAGAAAATTTAGCGAGACAAAACAGTAGCCTATTATGTAAGTATCCCTGTGAATTTAAGGTCAGTCGTGTGGCTGATCATTATCATTTTAAAATCCACTGTATTTATATCCAAGCTCTCATAAAAAACGAGGACATGAACAGAGATTACACTGCTTACGTCCTTATCTGGTGCAGCTTTCAAATACTGCAGCCCATTAATGGCGCCGTGTCATTATTCACTAAATCAAATGGTCTCTCAAGTGCTGTTTACCTTATTCTACCATTTATGAGGGAACTTAAAAATTGTAAACAAGCTGCAGCAATTCACAAAAGGTAAAGCTGTAAACAGACTGAGTAGAAGCATCAGAAAGGCATAAAAAGTGTATACAAACACTCCTCTTTTAACGACCTAACGACCGCCCGGACTTACGACCAGCTCTCTGACCAGTCGGTGTTGTGTGCCGTACCAGAACTTCGGTTGTGGAAACGGCATCTCAGCGTCAAGCATCTTGCATCACCCTTTCTCAGTCTCAGTCTCAGTCTCATTCAGTTTCAGTCTCAGTCTCAGTCTCAGTTTCAGTCTCAGTCTCAGTTTCAGTCTCAGTCTCAGTTTCAGTCTCAGTCTCAGTCTCAGTCTCGTTCCCGCAGTCGCTCAGTATTCACTACACTAGCGTTTGCAATCTCCAAGAATGCGTATTTCGCCTATAAATTTGACTTTATTGTGCACCCCATAGTATAAAATGTAAAACCTATTACCAGTACAGTATGCTTGAAATATCAGTAAGGGGGCGGCTCCTTGCTAATCGACCAATTTGCTTAATGACTTAGTTGGAGGAACGGAACTCAGTCGTTAAGTGAGGAGTGTCTGTGTATTAAAAAAAATAGCAATCCAGGTTAATGTGCCACAGGTTAATTGCAGGCCTATGGGCTATGAAGCATTAAATGTTAACAGTGCATATGTTAGCTGTGAATACACTACACATTACTACAGATTATAGGCCAAACCACCCAATAAGACTCCAATACTCCAAGCATCCCTAGAGTAACATGGAGCTTTAATCTAGCTCATTATTCTGAGGTCTCCAGGATCTATACAGCAACACTAAATTCTGCTGAAGTGCAGATTTCCACGAAGGAACAAAATAAACCCGACGTCCTATTGACAACCCGATGCTCCTCAGAGATGAACCTTCCAGAGTCGCAAATCCTAAAGTAAATTATAGCTCGTCACCAGTAATCTTCTCTTCTGGGCGTCTGACTTGATAATTGTCCCTGTGTCACTTTTTGTTGGTGCTTAGGCTTGAACTCTTCACGGTGCCTGTCTCTCTCTCTCTCTCTCTCTCTCTCTCTCTCTCTCTCTCTCGCTCAGGAAGCTGATGTCGGTGCTGAAGAAGTACCTGGACGTATCCAGCCGTGGGGAAGAGTGCGAGCCCATCTTGCGGACTCTCAAGGCCCTGGAGTACATCTTTAAGTTCATCGTACGCTCCCGCATGCTCTATTCTCAGTGAGTGCGGTCCATCCCTGGGCCGGGCATATAGAACAATGGCTAACGATGAACAATGAATCAAGCCGAACATGTGGACCGATGCAGCCTTTGGCTGAGAACTGGGTCCACAGAATCAGGGAGCTAAATGTGAGCTAGGCAGCATTATTTACTAGCTTGACATTGTAATTAGCTTTTCTTGAACCTGTATAGTTCAGAAAAAGATAAGGAGGTTGGGTGACTTTGTCACTGTTTGCGTGCTTTTTTTCCATGTTACTGTTTTGCATGACTCCATGAATGTCTTATCTCCACTTAAGAAACACCTTTCTCAGTGTTTGTGGTAACATACATCCCTGCCATATCTGACATACCCACAAAGCCAGACTTCTGCACTGGCTAACCTGAGCTGTAGCCCAGGGCCCCGAGTTGCAGGACCCCCCCCCCAGCATTTTGCTTTAGCCTAGGGGCTTCCACCCCCCTAATTTCAGTCCTGGACACCTGATATCGAAGCCTGAACCAGATTATTACGGTGCTGCTTCCTCCAATAAGCAGGAATGATTCATCCCCTCGTTAATTAAGACGGATTAACGCCCAGATGAACAGTACAGAGCTGCAGATGTTAACAATAAACACCCTCAGCGATAATGCGGAATTTGATTGAGACAGATTCGAACAGTCTGCTTTCATCTTGATTGAGACGGCCTGACATGCTATTTTCATGTCGCTGTGCTTCAATTGTTTTTGAGGAGCACCCTCTTCCCAAGGAGCAGAACCTTTTAGCGAGGCAGAGCGAGCCCGATCATATCGAGCGACTACTCCAGCCATCTCTTTATCTGGCTCTTCACAACACAGTTATTGAGTTTCAGATGGGCTGTGGCACGAAGGTATAATATACCTGAATAGCTAGAGAAAAGATGTTAGTGCTTAGCACGAGACAGCGAATGATGTGGCGAATGACCGTCTGAGGCTAAGCAGGCATAATGAACAGGCTTGGTGTAGTCCAGTAAGCAAAGACTGCAAGAGAAACAGCAGGAGATATACTGGGAATCAGACAACAACAGAAATCATAACATCTGGACTGCACCTGAGCTCAGGGAACACTGGACATCATAATATCTGAAGTATACTAGCGATAAGGGCAACATTAGAGTGTGCAACAATTGGTATACTAGCGATAAGGGCAACATTAGAGTGTACACCAATTGGTATACTAGCGATAAGGGCAACATTAGAGTGTACACCAATTGGTATAGTAGCGATAAGGGCAACATAAGAGTGTGCAACAATTGAAGTAGGCCAAGGGTTTAAGGCTACCCCAGGAATGAGGCCCGTATCAAGAATTGGGGCTACATCAGGGATTTCAGCTAGAACTGGAATTTAAATATCAGAACTGAGCTATAGCCACTACGCAGAGTCATTAAGCCTGACGTGTTGTTAGCTGCTGTCACAGTGAGATGGGGTGGTGCAGTGGGATAGGGGTCTGTGCCCAAATCTGGAAGGCCGTGAGTTCAAAACTTATGGCCAGTAAAATGGATCATAGCATTGCTGGGCCTTTGATCTCAATTGCTCTCTGATCCTTGCCTGTGAATCACTTTGGACAAAAGTGCCTGCTAAATATATAAATGTAAAGCCCAAATGTGGAAGAACAAAGGGAGAAGAGAGGAATGTCTGATATTTTGCTTGTTGATGCTCAGCTCGCTGTGTTCCACCCTGGGTACGGCTTTCATAGGGATCTGAGTCTTTTGCGTTGTAAGCCACTTGTTTCCTGCTGTTCCTCACGGTGCTTCGCTTCCGCGAAGATGAACGCCATCCTGAGTAGCTGACTGTTTCAAAGGCCCGGATTTCCGTCAAGGCACAAGTCGTCACCTGTACCGCTCTCTCCCGTAGACTCTACGAAGGCAAAGAGCAGGCGGAGTTTGAAGTTTCCCTCAGACAACTCTTTGAGTCCATCAACCAACTGATGAAGAGCAACCACCCTACCTCTCCCCTGCAGCAGGTCGGTATAAACACCTACACTCCTTTCAATGAAGATGACACCTACACTCACTGAATGCACAGAATCACCAGATCCCTCCCAGTTACTGTGCCAGACGACGTACGTCTACCACTTTCCTCTGGAAAAGGAATAAAAGCAAGCCGTGCTCAAGCGATTGGCCCGGATGGGGGGGCAGGTGTGCCTCGAATGCATCATTTGGAGATGGTGCTTCTTAATGAGCGTAGGAGTCGGTGTGGATGCCGGCTCGTTAATACTCCGATCTGTCAGAGGGGCACCCGCGGGATTAGGGAGAACAATGAGCACCGTAATCTCTGGGTATGTGTGGAGAGCCCCGGAAGCGGCACACAAAGGACGGCCGCCGCGGCGCTGTAAGCGGAGCCGTGTAATCCCCTGATCTCTGAGGCAGCCTGCCTGCGCAGCTCAGTCCCCCACCCTGCCGGCTGCACTTGTGACCCGTCTGCGCACTGAGATGGTGTTCTGTGCTTAGTGTCTGTGATAGGAAATGAAGTGTGAAGCTGCCCAAGTGCAGGCTGCAGTTCCCTAAAGGATAGATAGATAGATAGATAGATAGATAGATAGATAGATAGATAGATAGATAGATAGATAGATGTGTTCAGATAGAT
>JAODLC010000002.1:2547217-2558797 GCA_026781145.1 Hippopotamyrus pictus
TAGATGTGTTCAGAAAGCAGATAGATAGATAGATAGATAGATAGATAGATAGATAGATAGATAGATAGATAGATAGAGACAGACAGTTGAGTATGAAGACTCACAGTCACGTAGTACTTAATTGGCCGGCTGAAACAAAATCTTGGTCTGGATTTTTACTTTTGGGATCTGAACTATCCACCTCTGATACCAAGCAAATTGTAGGCTTAGAGTGCCACAATACACACATTTACACATGAATGATAGAGTGCCATGAATGTGTGCCGTGACACAATACTCCAATGATCATCATCAGAATGCCACAGTGGCCCTTCTGTTGCTTTGTACTACAACGGGATAACCTTCATTCGCATCTCACAGCTATGAATCTTGGCTGCCCAAGACCCTGTTGGCAGTTCGTGGTTTTCCCCTCCACAGATCACTCTCAGTAGGTACTCAGGTCAAGAAATAAAAATCCAGACCATGATTTACTTTCAACCAACCAGTTGAGCATAAAGAGTCACAGTCACAGGGTACTCAACTGGTTGGTTGAAAGTAAATCATGGTCTGGATGTTTACATTCTGGACCTGAAATTGTCACCTCTGTGATTTGACCCTTGTCAGACTCAGACTCAGATCTTTATGTCGACTGAAAATATTATTTGAATTCTGACTTTAATGTCAGAATTCTGACTTTTTTTCTTAGAATTCTGACTTTAATCTTAGAATTCTGACTTTTTTCTCAGAATTCAGACATTAAAGTCAGAATTTAAATAATATTTTCATGGTGACCCTAATCCTCTTCCGTAGAATGTTAGCCTACAGTCTAGACAATGACAAGCATTGTTTTTACAAGATAGTCAACATTATTCGTATCACATGGGGGTGGTCATAGTGTTTTTTCTCATCATTATATACTGGGACTTTACAGAGAGCTGGAGTCTGTGTCTAAAACTGGAAGTTGTGTTCAGAAGACAGCCATTTTGGACGGGAATCTAAGTCGAACGAATTGGGGCAGTTTTCCGCTTGGTTTCCTGTCCAGCTGAAGGATGAACTTGTTGTCTGGTACAGTTCTGTTCCAGTACAGCTCCAGTTTCTGTTTTTGTCTGGTCCAAGCCTGTGCATTGGTCACAGTCCTGTTAACATCTGCCTTCTGTCTTGTTGGTAGATGTGAGGAAAAACCTGCGTTTCACATTTCATGCTCAGCATACATCAGCGACTTGGGATGCAGGCATTATTACTGGCTTCTGAGCGCTTGAATTCGCGTAGCACCAGCTGGGTTAGAGCTGTTTCTACCCGTCTGTCCAGGTGGCGGCTCTCAAGTTCCTGCCCACCGTCCTGCACGACGTGGAGATGGTGTTCGATGCCAAACTGCTTAGGTGAGCATTTCCGTCATTCTGGTAGGGAGGTGAAGTTCCTATTTGCATGAATTCACCATGTACCTCAGACTACACTTCAAGCAATAAGAATTGTATATCTCTGAACAAGGATATGCTGCAGTGCTGATAAAATCCGAATCCTCCAGTCAGTCTTACAGCCCATTCCTCGGTCTAGTATCTTGTTATTTTGATATTACTGGATTGTGTAATCAGATTCCATCTCAGAGGATCTTCCCAGCAAACTGAATGTCAGAGACATTTTCAAACCTCCCAGAGACGACTTGGTAAATTTCTTGTCCGGATCTCGTACAGAGCCTCCCCTCGGCCGGTATCTACACATCGTCGAGTCAGATAATGGCGCTCGCAGGAAACGGCCGTACCGTTAATGAGCGCTCGTCGCGACGCTACATTTCAGGCACGGCTGCGGAACAGACGCTGCCTTTCTTCAACATCTGACACAGCGCCGAGCGCTTCTCGTGGTGGCCTTTGAAGCTTCCTGTGACTGGAACATCCTCTTTGGGTGTCATGCTAGGCAAGCAGTGGAATTCACAATAATGCCCCCCTTGCCTTTATACTCGCACATCAGACGTATCTCTTCACCCCAGCTTCAGTGGGCCCTAGTCATGACACACAGGCTGCATTAATAGCAGATTGACTCCGAGTGCAGGATCAACGTTCAGGACCAGCTCCTAACCATGACTAGCTAT
Source organism: Hippopotamyrus pictus (assembly GCA_026781145.1). Lineage (NCBI taxonomy): Eukaryota > Metazoa > Chordata > Actinopteri > Osteoglossiformes > Mormyridae > Hippopotamyrus > Hippopotamyrus pictus. Next base: position 2,549,283 of record JAODLC010000002.1, read on the forward strand.
AGCTTAATGATTCCGCTCCCGAGGGAATTGGTCCCTTGGCCATAATGTTTCTTCAGGCTAAAACACAGCCTGCAAAAGTGTTTATTTGTAATACAAAGCCAGCAAAGAACAGATTGTGGGATTCTTTGTCCTTGTAAAATGGGGTCACGAGCTGAGCACAGTGAGCTTGCACATTTGTTCGTGAGCCAGCCTCACCTCTTACTCACCGAGCACGATCAATCTTACCTGTATCCCGTCATTTTCTATCACTTCCCATTAGGGTCACGTAAAACTAGATCCTATCCCGGGAGATCTCGACCAAGAAGCAGGTTACAGTGTGAGAAGGGGAACGATTCTTTGGGGCTGCAAAACACATGTTTACCAACATGTTTGTGCACCAAGGCTAACTGAGAATCACCAGCTTCCTGGTTTGGCTTTGGGTTGCAGGAGGAACTTGGCGCAACCAGAGAAATGCCATAGAAGCGGGGGGAGGGGGGGAAATGTGCAGAATCGGCACAAACGTTCCCAAATTTACACCTCCAAGCCTGAAGCATTATCTCGAAAATGTTAAGTGCTAAGCTTGACCAACTGCACATCTTTGTGTGCTACTCCTTATAAATATTATATATGACCATGCCGTGGACTTCTCAAGGCTGGGTATATGTGTGCTCCAAGGACACTAATCTGGCTCCCCTTCCTGCTGGTTTAGACTGCATTTTAATTGCCATCCGATTTGTGGCTGAAACTCCAGGTGAGCTGACCCGATATGATCGCTTCAATAACACGAAAAAGGTCTCAGCTGAAGCAAAACCGGCATGCTCTGCTGCTGGGCGCTCGCAGTGTAAATAATACATATAATTAGCCGTTATTTGCTCCATTTAGGCTAAGGTAACGAGCTGGAATGAAACAGGATTGCGTGCCCGTGTCAGTTTGTGAAGCCTATCCACTTTCACATATATAATTACCTACCTTGTGAGGTGGTGTGTAGCTCATTAGGTCAGGATTAGTTGTGATTGCAAGGTTGCGGGTTCGAATCCTGTGGCTGGCATTCTGATGCTGCCGTTGGGCCTTTGCCCCTTGACCCCAACTCCCTCCCCCCTGCCTTCTTCTTGGGAACCAATTTTTTTTTTTAAATCGCTGTTCTGTTGTGTAATACTGCATTCGTAAACAATATGGGGCTCTACGTGTCACGGGCACACACGTGTGGGCTTGGCATGAACAGCAATGTGCTAAACTGCGCGAGTCTTGCACAGTCGCTCATTGATCTTCAAAGGAATTATTGCAAGTGATGTTTTATGCTGCTTTTTTTCATCCTGGGAGCACAAGTAGTTCACATATATAACCTGGGGGCATTTCTATATGAGAGAAGCTAGTTAATCCCCCCTCACACGCACACACACACACACACACACACACACACACGAACACACGCGCACACACACACACACGCACACACACACACACACTGTTTTCAAAGACCCACAGAGGATTCTGGGAAAAGCCATGCAGCGAGCTCTACTGAGTACTGCTGAAGCCTGCAGATCTGAAGTGGCCAATAGCAAATAGACCTAAACTAGGTAATGTGAGCAGGTAGCCTGTGGCACTTTCGCCCAGAGGCCCATGTTCTGAGGTGTGTACAGGGACGGGGCCGCAAGGGCTGATTGTCTCCCAGAGTGCCTCTTCCTGTCACTCACCAATGCAGAACACATCATTGGCTAATGAGAAAGTCGACTCATGCTCACACCACTGATAGTGAGTGACTGTTCATAAGGAGAGGCTAAAGGGCAGGATGTGACGAGCCAAGCCAGGGGGTAGGGGAATGGAAAGCAGGCAACCTCAATAGATGTTCAGTTACGTTCATGGGAGTTTTACTTACCCCATGAACGTAAGAATGAAGAAATGATTTGTTCAGAGAGATAAACAATCAGATGGTAGAGGAGGTGGGTCCAAGCAACTATAAGAGGCAGGACTAACCAATCAGATATCTCGGTCCCACTTCCTCTAGTTGTTTGAACCCACCTCCTCTACAATGTGATTGGTTGTCTCTCTGAACCAATCATTTTTATTCTGCCCTACATTTTTGTGTAAGTAAAGCATAAAGGCAGCCCTCTGTATGAATTATAATACCCCCTAAAATGTCCTAGTTTCACCCCTGCCCATGTGCACCTGTCTCACCCACACTCTCCCCAAGACACGCTTCCTTGACATCAGAAGATTACCTTAATTGGCCTGAAAAACCCTGATATTGTAGGGGAAGACTGAGTAGTGAGACAGAGAGGACGGCTTTGCACAGTGTGACTAAAAGCAGGAAAGATTCTGCAGATACCTGCTGGTGCTAACAAACCAGCATTACTGTATATGTGCTGAAACCGCAGCATCACAGAGACAGCAGGGAGCTGGGAGGGAGCAAAAATGTGGACTGTCTGTGGCAGGGAGCTGGGAGGGAGCAAAAATGTGGACTGTCTGTGGCAGGGAGCTGGGAGGGAGCAAAAATGTGGACTGACTGTGGGTCCCTGAGGCCCAGACTGGGAAACGCTGCTTTAAACAGTTTTAAATCCCATCTTAATAATAAAAAACACAAGTTCTTTGATGTTACTGAAGTCTGTTGGGCTTCAGCAGGCCACCCCAGAGACACACTTAGTGTTACTTCATTTATTGAAGTATGGTGTTAATAAAAGGGTTTTATCTGAATATATGTCAGAGAACATAAGCTGATGCATGATGCCTGAATAGGGATTAGGGAAGTGCTGCTTCTCACCCAGGAGTTCAGTGTCAGAACCCTGCATGAACCCTGCATACTATTAACCTCCAATTAAGCCCTTATCCTTTATTTCTGAAGCATTTCGTACAATTTGTCATTTACAGGAAGTCCCCAGTTTAAGAACGTCCAACTTACGGACAACTCATATTTATAAGACAGACTACCATAAAGCCTGTTATATTAAAAATTCAGGTTAAATACAATGGTTTGTAATAATGAATGCACACATAACTCGTTCGTAACCTGGGGACTGATTCCCTGCTTTCCTTTACCACCGCAAGCAATTTGAATACGATGCCTTTTTCTATGACAGATTTGTTGATTCTGATTTCTCCCCCCCCCATCCCCCACCCCCCACAGTCAGCTCCTGTATGACTTCTACACCTGCATTCCTCCAGACAAGTTACAGAAGCAGAAAGTGACCTCGATGACAGAGATCGTGGCCAGCAAACTTTTCCGGAAACAAGGCAAGGATTCAGGATTTAATTTTTTTTTTAATATATTTTATATATTTTTTTTTCAAAACTACTGTTCTTCTCTTCATACATTAAAACCCAATGTGTAAAGTAGCATTTGACTTGACTAGTGGACAAAATTAGCATTAAAATCGCATTATACGAGGCCAACAAGGAGGGTAATATTTCAGAGATTAAGTTAAAATGAATACTTCACCAGCACAGTTACCTCATTTGATTAATAAACAGCCTCTGGTCTCCACTTTCCATGATAAAATTTGATAAAAAAAAAAAGGAACAATTGATATTTAAGGAAGGTGAGCATTTCGGAGGCAACTGCATGCAGGACAAACAGCAATGGATTGGGTCCTTTTGAAAAGAAGGGGCTGGTATCCGGGATCTTATTGGCGCTGTTACTGCACGGCGACTCATTCATCAAACCCGCGTCTCCGGCGCCACCTGCGGATGCTCCAGGACTCAGAAACGGGGCTCAGTAATTGGCCAGGGCTCTGCCCGAGACGACGGCATGTCTGGCCTGGCGACAGCATGATTAGTCGTCGGCGGGGCGCACTAATAAAACACTTAACTGCCGCTGTCACTCAGCCCGGATCCCTCTCAGATGACGGGGGGGGCACTGCGCTCGGGGCCGTCCCACCCAGAGTGCTGCCACACGCTCGTATTTCAGTCTCATAAGTCCTTCTGCATGATTTGCGCTGTTTGGCACAGCATAATTTACATTTTTAACTTGTCTGTGAAGTAGCTTCGCAACAGACTTTCCATCCACTCGCACGAGAGATCTGTGGTGGTGCAGCGGTGATGCAGAGGACTCGTAGGGGTGCGGGTGTTTGGAAAGGGGGCGTTTTGGTACGTTTTGCCTGGTGGGTGGGAGGTGGGGTCCACCTTGGTAAATTTTCACAATCAGCAAGGGGCGGGGGGGCTTGCAAAATTTTGAGTGATCGTTAAAAATGGGGACTTGGGCCACTTGGGACATGAATATAGGGGGCAGCCCTACAGTTCAGGCCTAGTAACATCCTTTGCACATTGTCCACGTCAGAGAAGCTAGCATATCCTAACAGGTAATGCTGTTGTCTCGGGTTGTGACAGTTCCAGGCTTGAATCTGCCCCGAGAGTGCCGTTTGCATGATGTCCCAAACTTCCTGTGAATTCTCTACAGGCCGTTTTGCTTTTCGTCCCACAGGCCAAACTCTTGCAGTTTGGGGGAATAGTGATTAGCCTTATGTACCTCTGTGACGACTTCCTTTCCATCCAGGTTGTATGCATGGATGGATGCAATTCAATATCTTTATTTTTCCACACAGTGATTCAGGCAATCGCAGTTCTTTGCACCCTTTTCCCTTTATGAATACTTTATTTTTACTTCAGTGGTTTTGGAGAAAGGCATCAGTATTAATAGAACATATGATTAACTAATAATAGGACAAATTAGGCTCGGCAAATGGATCGGAACAAATCCGGCATATGAACTACCCTCCATAGACACCTGCTGCAAGTAAGCGCCAAGCGAGAACGGACTTACGGATTTATTAACGTGTGATTTTCGTTGGCTCGTAGTTATGACATCATTTCACAGAGAGCGGTGCGTGCAAATGTGCCGTGAGAGCTGGAGAAAGCGAATGCATCATTTTGGACACCACTTACATGGGAACAGTCTGCTCAGTTCGGGATCCTTGGCACTGGGATTAAAATGGTGCCGCACACAAAAAACACCCACATTCTCGTATAAGAAATAAATGCTATCAAAGCTGCCATCCCAGATTCTTTTCAGCCAGACAGCCCTCCTTGCCGTGGCTCGGTTGGGTAAGCGCCTGTGTTTTTCTGGGTGCTCGTTAAAACACTGCAATCTGCAGAACAGATGCTCAGGGTCCAGGGCTTGTTCTTGACTGGGAGATGAGCAGGAGAAGAACAGGCCTCCTCCCGCAGCGGCACAGTGCTGAGCTCTTGTTCCCTTCTCGGAACATCACTTGCGCGCACTTAACAAGGATCAACATTCTCTCTCATTTCCCTTCTGCGCCTGTGCTCCTGGCATTTTCCACTGCATCGCTTTTTGAATTTACGGGGTGCTCTTTGCTGGGCTGCTCCAAGTTGTGCCACACTGTGATTGACTGTGCAGTACTGCGTCATGCCATTATTATGCTTTGTTTCACCACGTTGCACTGTATTGTGTTGTACTGTGTTTCACTGTGCTATATTGTATTGCACTGTGTTTCACTGAGCTATATTGAGTTGTGCCGTATTTCACTGTGTCGTCCGATGTACTTGATGGCTTTTGTTGTACCGGGTACCTGATTATTTTGCTCTACCATGCATTTTATTCCTCCAGTACATTTCTTGGTAAAGGATCATTTTAATCCAGTGGTGGTTTAAATCACCTGACAGAGATCAACTGCAAGATAAAAATTTTGCCCCAGAATATACAAGACAAATTTACATTTATTTGGGCAATATATTGTGTGGCTTTCCTTAATGTCAGTATGCTCTATATTTGACTTTGACCCTGAATCAGTAGCACAGCAATTTACATATTAATTCCAAATTCTTTCGCTGCACTAAGCTGTCATAGCTGGGACATGGGGTGCCGTTGCAGTTGGTTAATGCTCTTCCTTACCATGGAGTAATGTGCCGTGGCTTTTGGCTGTGCTTTTGGTGGCCCTTGCTGTTCTGCGCTGTGCGTGTCTGCTTCAAAATATCCGCATCAAGCAGCAGTGGGCCGTCATAGGGCCGTGCCGGATTTCACCTCTATTAATTCCTTATAGCTGTTACTAGGGCAGGATGTGAATTCACTGTCCTCTGGCTATATTTCAGGTGCTAACAGAGTGGTAACCCAAAAACCTGCAGACACTGTGGCCATACATACGTACATACTGTGGCATGACATACTTTTTTTGAAGGGTTCCTTGTGCATAATAACTGACGAAGATGATATGTATATACATCCTCTTGGCAGGTTACGATGGGGTTACGTTCCAATAAATGTATCGTAAAGTGAAAATATCAGAAGACAAAGATGCTTTTTTATACAGTACATCTAACCTAACAAGCATCATAGCCTAGCCTACCTTAAATATGCTTAAAACACTTACATGAGCCTAGAGCTGGGTAAGCTTATTAGCACAACGCCTATTTTATATGGAATATCTCGTGTGATTTATTGAATAATGTATTCAAAGTGAAAAACATTTACCCATTGTAAAGTCGAAATGTTTTAACATGGGCCATTGTAACCCAGGAAGTGTCTGTATATATTTTCCTTTTCCTGATATTGTTTTATAACTCAGTAATCGATTATATAAATCATACATTTGGAAGTTAGCCTGAGTGCTGAATGTACCGTTCACTGTTACCCCCCCCCCCCCACCCCCCCACATCACACCGCTGCTGTGCAGAGTGCAGAGACGTCCTCCTACCCATGATGCTCCGGGAACTGAATGGAACCCTAATGAGCAGGATGCAGGAGCAAGTCAAGGAGGGAGACGGGCGGCAGAACAGTGTGGAGCTGCTCAGCAACATCCTAGAGGTGCTGAGCAGGACGGACGTGGTGAGTTAGGGGGGCACCTCTCTGTGGGGGAGTTTGCTCAGCGTGGCAGCAAGGATGCGCTGTGGCGAGGGGGCAAACTCACCCAGTGATGAAATAGTGAAATCTTATACTAAATTATACTAAAATTCAAACCCCTGGCCATAGTCGAAGAATACTACAGTACCCACCATGGAGCTATACAATCAAAGACTACACAGAGTATTACTTAACAGAAATACTGTCCATGCTAGCATTAATCTCAAGTGTAACAGTGATACGAGCTCTGTGGTTAGCCACTGGGCTTAGCCTGTCCGCTATCGTAAACTTCTATAGCCTATAATCCTAACTGAAGGACAGCTTGCAAAGTACATTATTCACCTGGTACAGAAAAACGGGGTTCAACCCTAGTAATACAGCACAGTTGTCAGAATGTTGGACCGCAATGAGAGAACCAATCAAGTATAAGAAAAAGTGGTCGCACTTTGCTCCAATACGATATTATTAGAAATCCTCACCCAACAGACGCGTTTCGGTGTATGACCATGTCTGCACGTAGTGGCACGCTGAGGAAGGCGCGTCTGTCTCGGGGGAAGATTCCTAATGAAATAGTCCTGAAGCAAAGTGCGACCTCTTTTTTTAAAAAAACATTGTTAACTTAACATGTGCAGCAGAACACAAAAGCCATGTTACTGATGCATCTCACCAGGGAGGAGTAGCAAGGCTGAGAAGTGGCTCCTATGTGATATTTTGCCACCGGCGGGGAGGGGGGGGGGGGGCAGGGATTAGCAAGATAGCATGTCAGGGCTCACTTAGAGCACCCACATGACAACCTATTCAGCCGTTTCTCTTATCGGAGACTTGATCCCAAGTATCCAATTAGATTCACTGGTCTAACCTTTATGTCGGGCTAAATCTTGATCTACTGTTAAATGAATAGGAAATTGGCTTGTCTCACTGGTTCCGCTGATAAAGTAATACAACTAGCTGTTAGCTCAAGGCACCTCATGCTCTAATGGTATGACGAATGTGGGACATGCTAAGTAAGAGAAAATCTATAGGCAGTTCGCTGAGTTTCAAATCATTGTCATCATCAGATTCTCAACCAATATGCACACTATATCCCACATGTACTGGACCCACTCCAGTTCCTGGAGCAAGAGAGAAATTTGTATTTTAAGAAATACAATTTGTGTCTTATGTCTTGAAGAGCAGTACAGTGCTGACAGTGTTAAATAAATAACCCATCTATCAGTCTATCTTCCCTCTGCATATTGCATTGACTCCTCCGACTGAGTTGTCCTTGGGTTAACATGTGCGTGACTCAGGACTAAAGATTTTTCAGCAACATCGCTTTCTTATATCTTATTTTCCCCGCTGCTCGTCGCCTTGCCTGCTGTTCTGTAATATTTTCAGCAGAGGATCGATTCCTCAGGTTCACATCCTGCTGCAGTGCCAAAAACAAAAGTCTGTCAACATTTTCGGTGAGGCTCACCTACTACACCAACAAGTCAGGCTAATATTATTATCTCTCTCTCTCTCTCTCTCACATCCACACACAAACTGAGAGACGTATTGAGTGGTCCACGGTAGGGAAATACTGTAACGTTGATAATATGAGGACATTCCCAAGTAGCGGACGGAGAGAGAGATGTGCCTTACGGTTGGTGCATCCCTCATAAATCACCTCTGCACGTGTGACATACATTAGAGTCTGACAAATTACACCGAACGGATGAGGCAGCACAGTAAGAGCAATGTGAATAAAGTAGACAGGAAAAGACCAATGATTTCTGACCTTTGTTTCCAGATTTGGAGAATGTCAAAGTGGCTTAACTCAGTGTTGGGAATGGACTGTGAGTCACACATGCTTGCATGTACAGACAATCCCTCAGAGATGCTTGGTCACTCTCACAGATACACACACAAAGGAGCATTCTGATACGTTTGAATTCTCGGGTCCAGAGTTTATGAAGTTCTGCTCATAGTAATCCTCTTCCTAATGTCTTCCAGGGCAACACCTTCAAGCACATAGAAGATGTCGTGGCCAATCTTCTGAGACCCATCAACAACACTGTCATCATCATGGGCCGAGAACATCCCCTCATCGTGAGTTTCTCAGCATCATTCTGTCTTTTCCTGTGCTGTTCATCCTGGGAGCTGATGAGATCTCACCCCCACTGACGCGACCATGGGGCCAGGGTAAGAAAGGGGTGGAGTCAGACCAGAACAAGGCGGAGTCTGGTGTCTTCTGCTTTGTACACTTAGCAAGGACAAGTGACAGTGATGGGATCCGGTCCACTCAGTGTGAGGTAAAAGGTGGATGAAAACTGCAGAAAATATTTAAGTATGTTTAGGATATGATGAGCAGAGTCTAACTCAATAAACAGTTTGTCTCCTACAGCCTACAGCACAAGCATAATATCTGACTGTGTGTGTTTGTGTGTGTATTTTTTTCCTATACATTTCATACCCCTTGTTCAGAAAACTTTATTATGGGGGACCACCCCCTCCTCTCCACAAATTTAATCATGGAGGGGGGGGGTGGGGGGGTGATGCCCTGTTTTGCTTAAGTGGGCCGAGCCCCCCCTAAAGGTCAAGTCCTAGAATCCACCCCCTCAGTTAGCATCCATGCCCATGTACTGTATGTATCTGAATGCTTGCACCTGTGCACATGCACCTCTTCCCTGTGCCTGTATGCCTGTGCATGAATGCCTGTGCATGAATGCCTGTGCCTGTATGCCTGTGCATGAATGCCTGTGCCTGTATGCCTGTGCCTGTATGCCTG
>JAODLC010000002.1:2580278-2594807 GCA_026781145.1 Hippopotamyrus pictus
GCATATGTGCCCCCCCCCCCCAAGAATAACCCAAAAATGCTTTAAAAAAAAAAAAAAAAGATTAGCCAACTAGCCAAGGGCATACCTATGGGGGGGTCACATGGATCAAATGTCCACCCAAGATATTCTCCTCCGCGGGGTCAAAACCCCTCCCCCGACCAGCACCAAATGCCCCCTGGTAAAGATCTTCACCTTGCCATCAGGTTTGTTCTGCCGCTGACACTGTAAAGGAAAGAGCACCCGGCGCCTGGGAATGAAAAAATAATAATAATAACAAGACGAATTTTAAAAAGATGGTGGATCCAGTTTGGAACAGTACAAATTTGACACTATGAGAAATATTGCAAAAAATAGACGGGATGAAAAAGGAGTGCTCGTTTGTGTTGGCGGGGGCTGCTTTCATGTGCAGGGAAGTCTACAGGGCAAGGATCAGTCAAAGACAACCACCGGTGGTAGGGAGACAAGTGGACTCATAAAGGGGCCAGTGAACAAATTAGTCTGTGTTTCAGTTATCATCAGAAAGACTCTCTAAGTGTAATGTATTCATAATACATCCGCTGGCTTGTGCAGCGATCAAAGTTACCTGTAGCTCAATCTCATTTAAACATCTCACGTAAAGAGGCCGCATTTCACACTGTGTGCCAGCTGTTGGCATTTTAGAGATAAACAAGCTTCCTGCAGAATTAAACCACAGACAAACGGCAATAGACATGGCAGTGTGTTGCACCACGGTGGTGATCAGACGTATCCAGCTTGTTTCCACGGCTCGGTTTTTATGACCGACTGCAAACCGAAGCCGGGACAGATGATTCCTAATGTGAAGCGTCAGTGAGCCCTACTGCTGTACCAAATCTGATCAAGTGAAACCATCTTAGATTCTCACATCCGTTTTACAACCACTTATCCTTGCCAGCATCGCAGGGGAACCTGCAGCTAATCCTGGGCAACACTGGGCACAGGGCTGGGGTGCGCACTGGACGTGATTCCAGCTGACATGCACACACTGACACACTATGGCGGGCAATTTACAGATGCCAAATAGCCCGACTACATGTTTTTGGGCTGTGAGAGAAAACCAGAGTACCCAGAAGAAACTCATGTTGCACAGGTAGAACATGCAGACCCCCCCACACACAGATTCAAACCCCCCAGTCCTAGCATCAGGAGACAACATTGCCACCCAACAAGCCACTGCACCACCCGATCTTAGACCTACATCTCAATTCAACATAATTCATTCAGTTTCTTCAATCAATCCCAAAGTGCTTAACCAATAATTACAAAACAGTTTAACAACAGTTAAATCATTCCTGAGTAAAAGTAGAAGACAATGGAGACAATTGTAGTTAAAGTAGAAAAGAAAATCTCTGAGGCCAATTAGCTGGTCAGCTTCCCCCAAGTCAGGCAGAAGTGTGTATGTGTTAGCAGAACAGTGCTCTTGTTCAGCCCTGCATTCATCCTCGTGCTGATCTATGCTTTTCTTTATTCTCCTCACCTTCTCAGGGTATTTCTCAGGGCTATAAACACCTATGCCGACACCATGAACCGTAAATTCCTGGACAACAAGAATTTCGAAGTACAGGTTAGATTTCAGGTTTCTTACTCTTCCCTAAACTGCAAAGCTGGACAATAAGTAAGTAGATGAAGTCGAGTTTGGCTGCGAGCCTCTTCGTCACATTGTGTCTATATCGGTTCCTCTTTCTGCAGTTATGGAACAACTACTTCCATTTGGCTGTGGCCTTCATTACCCAGGAGTCCCTGCAGCTGCAGCACTTCTCACCCACAAAGAGGAACAAGATCCTGTCAAAGTGAATGTCCCTTCATACTATCCATCTATATTCCTATTAAGAATATGCCAGAGATATACCGCCAATTACCACCAGTAATAAAGACAGGAAATCTTACATTCCCCCCACGACAGGAATTCGTCTGTACCGTTGTTATTAAGTGGTATATCCAGTTGCAGTAACAATGCACAACTTTCCCTATTGTAAATACATCTTCCATAAAGCGGAAAAGAAGTACAGACAGTCCCCAGGTCAAGAACCTTAGACTCATATTTAGGAGCCTGTAAAATTAAAAAATTGGGTTAAATACAATGATTCGCTACTTCGTAACGCTCGTGAAAACATCGTGCGCCTTCGTCAGCAGTTTGTCAGTTTGAGGTACAAGACAGTATTATTGATGCTGTGTGATAATAATCATTGTACTGTATGTATTATTATTTTTCTGACTTACGTACAAAGACTAGGGAACGGGTCTTGTTCGTAACCTGGGGACTGCCAGTACTAGAGTAGTATGTTCAGTAAAGAATGCATTGTGACAAATACTGTTAAAGTATGCATACTAAGAGGTCTGAGGGTGCAGTGTGAGCCTCTGGCATCGGCTCTGTCACTCATACACTCGTACTCCTCTCTTCCTCTCTTCATTTCAGGTATGGGGACATGAGAAGGCTGATCGGCTTCGCTATCCGGGACATGTGGTACAAACTTGGTCAGCATCCGAGATAATGGGACTCAGCACATAATGCAAGGAGCACATGTGCGGAATGAATAAGAATAGGGGTCTGATTACGTTTGGTGACGGCGCCTGTGTCTTCATCAGGGAACAATAAGATCTGTTTCATCCCCGGCATGGTGGGACCCATTCTGGAGATGACCCTGATTCCTGAGGAGGAGCTGAGAAGAGCCACCATCCCCATTTTCTTTGACATGATGCTGTGTGAACACAGCCGGTCCAACCATTTCAAAAAGGTACCAAGCCAGCCTACAATCCAGAATCGCCTTAAATGCCATACGCATACAAAGACACACTGTACATGATATCTACAGTGCATATTGTATAGTACACATGCACATTACACATTATAGACTGTACATACTATACATACACTATAGAGCGTACACACTATACATACATTATGGATTGTACAGACTGTACATACATTATAGACTGTACATACTATACATACACTATTGAGCGTACACACTATACATACATTATGCAGTGTACAGACTGTACATACACTGTAGAATGTACAGACTATACGTACACTATAGAGCGTACACATTATACATGACATACCAAATTCACCAGGCTATATATGTTGTGCACCGTTTAATAATAATAAGCCGAAATTATTGCATATTGCTCATATGTATTTTTTTATATTGCATTGAGACTTAGTTCTTGCTAAATTCTTTCTTGGGTGATATTTGTTTGTATGGTGGCTCTGATGTGAAGCAGTGTATCTTCTTCCCACAGCTGTGTCTCACTTGTTACTGGTCACTCACTGGAAGCAGAGCATAGCAGCTCTTGGCGCCTTGACAGCTGCATGCTTGTGATGTTTTATCTGCCTTACTTGTACATTGCCTCGGACAAAATCACCTGCCAGACGAGTATAAATGTGATCCCGTTCATCTGCAACCCAGTATTTTACAAGTATTTTGAAGATTAATGAATGTTTAGGGCTGTACTATAGTTATACTCTATACGACCAATTCGCATGCAACCTACAAGTGTTCCTACATAGCTTCTGCTCTTCTGTGTTGCAGTTTGAGAATGAGATCATTCTGAAGTTGGACCACGAGGTGGAGGGTGGGGGAGGCGATGAGCAGTACATGGAGCTTCTGCAGACCATGTATGTCTGTGACACCCGACTCCCTTGCTCTCCCGTCCCACCCATTCCCTGTCCTTCTTCTTCTGAGGTCAACAGGTACATGCTAGAGACTTTGCGTGACTCTTCCTTCCCCTTTGACCCCTCCCGTTAGTCTGCTGGAATGCGCCTCGCAACACCCCCAGCTGCTCGCGCAGGTGCAGCACTTCGTGATGCTGGTGAAGGGGCTGCTGGAGCGGCTGCTGGATTACAGGGCGGTCATGAGCGACGAGAGCCGCAACAATCGTATGAGCTGCACCGTCAATCTTCTGGTGAGGCGATCTCCCCTGCCGAAGGCTCGCCGTCTCTGCATGGTCCTCCGTGCAGTTATTGACCGCGCAGCCTGACGTCTGAGTCATGACAGCACTTCTGGACATTAATCATCCTCTAAAACCCCACTTCCCTTGAAACATTGCGTTGCTTGCAGCGGATCAACACATAATTAGAAACATTACTCTGTACAAAAGAACCGTACAACTGAATCTCAGGGCCTTTTCTCCCAAATAATGAGTGTCAGCTGTAACGCAGTATAGATCTTTGGGTAACCAGTGCCTAATAAACTTGTGCTGTTTTCCAGATAGGATCCTGCAGTGAACACAGGTTTAATTGAACACCATTCATCTTGTGATCTTTAAGGCCTTTGCATCTGCAGAATGCAGTGGGAAATGCACCCTTCATGACTTGGGCTCAGTAATTGAAGCTCATGGGAGTTTTACTTACATGAAAATGTTCTGAGGGCATAGGGGAAAATGATAACCAATCAGATTGTAGAGGAGGTGAGTTCATACTACTCGGGGAGGTGGGACCAAGACATCTGATTGGTCAGTTCTGCCTCCTCTAGTTACAGTCTGATTGGTTATCTCTCTGAACCAATAATTTTTCCTTCTGCCCTCAGAACATGTTTGTGTAAGTAAAACTCCCATGAGGGTAATTGAACAACTATTGTAGTTGCCTGCTTTCCATTCCCCTACCCCCTGGCTTGGCTCGTCACGCTGTCTTACTTTTGGATTCCTGCCCAACAGCCTCTCCTTATGAACAGTTGCTATCAGTGGTGTGAACTTCTGGCCACAGTTCTCCCTGCCAGAGAGTCTGTTATCCCTTATCCTCTGACTGTCTATAATGCAGACCTCTGCCCAAATAAGTACCTGGCAGGTCAGTTTGTGCAGTCGGAGTTGGAGGCATAGCTACTTCCTCTGTGCTAGCTATATCAGAATCTGTAGAGCAGGGGTCTCCAACTCCAGTCCTGGAGAGCTACTATCTAGTAGATTTTCTATCATACCTGTCTTCTGACGGGTAGTATGCACAGCCCTGCGATTCTGTGGTCCAGCCAGATTTACTCAAACAAGTGCCTAAACAGACTAGTATGACCACCAATATAGTCCAGCAACATGTAATGATGTTGTCTGCATCTTATGAGAGTCGGAGCTCAGTATGGAGAGAGCGCTAAAGGTTAGTTTGCTTCCTAACACGAGTCAAGCTGTTGGCTGGTGCTTCACATCAGCGTGGCTTTGGTACTTGTATGTTTTTTTTTGTATCCACTTTTTTCCATCCGGTTTTGTCTCCGATTTTCGGAAATACAGCGAGCAGCGTCTGACAGCACTCATTAGACCTGTCTGCTCGGCGCACACCCAAACTGATCCTCATTAGACGAAACACGGGATGAACATATTTACATCAGTATGGGTGACGTTCTCTGCTGTGTATTTATTTATGTGCACCTACACGGAGGTACCCTCACACACACATACACACAGAGGCAGACGCTGACGCATGAACTCACACACACACACGCACACGCAAACTGTAGACATGGATGTGCATACAAATGTATACTGCCCCCGAAAGATATACCTGTGTCATCTAGGCTTTATCGTCCAGCATCATCATACAATGGTTTCAATTAACAACATTTAATATGATCACATACAAACATGTATTATGAAGAATCAAGGGGATTGGCTGATCTTTATTAAACCCTGCTTTCTTTTCAGAATTTCTACAAGGACATCAACCGAGAAGCCATGTATATCAGGTGATTATGTTTGGTTCTGAATATTTAATTACCTGACATGGAAAAGAAGGTGTTTCTGAGCAACACAGGAACAAAGATTAGCATGTACATGTTTCATTTTTGCTCTCTTTGTCTGTTGCACATGTGTGCAGACAATGTGCGTGTGTCAGTGTAATCTGGACGGAGATTATCCCGGTCATAGTCGAAACCCAGAGGATCGGCTGGTCGTCTCATAGCAACATTTCCGCTGGATTTAGGGGACAGAGGCACGGGGGGGGGTGGTGGAGGGAGAGAGGTGAAGTAGGAGGTCATGAAGGAAGAGTGAGAGAAAGAATCAGAAAAGGTGCAGGTCAAGAATGTACAGATTGCAGTTGATTAATGGGACTGGTAAAGCATCTGGACAAAAGTAAGAAAGAACTGAAAAAAGAAGGACAGTAGCTGGACTGAAATAAAAGGGGCTCTGCTGTGTGATGAACACATTAGTAAATCTGTTAGCATGTTATCGCATTACGCAGTGGAGCAGAAAATATATTCCCATCGCAACAGTATTTACCAGGATTTGATTTTACAGAGGCAGGTCTGTGCGGCACAAAAATGTACGGCGTCAAAAAAAGACACGTTAGGGATAGCAAATATATTTGTGTAAAGGGAGACACCTGGTGGCCACCATTGAACAGTGTTGTCACAAAAAATCATTCAGAGCCAGACGCACGCAAACAGTGACTGTCAAGGTCTGACCGTGTCTGATGGTCTGTTCTTGTAGGTACCTATACAAGCTGAGGGACCTTCACCTGGATGTGGAGAACTACACCGAGGCCGCCTACACTTTGCTCCTGCACTCCCGTTTGCTGAAGGTATCAGTTTCAAACAGCTATGGGTGTAAAGCTCTCACCTCTTGCAGCTTCTCAGTTCAGTGTACCACTTAAAGAGGTGGAAGCCCACACATCCAGAGGGCCAAGCACCAGCGATTCCCTGACACACCTCTGGACAAAGCAGTACCAGAAACTCACCATGTCCCTCTCTCTCCTTGCTATTCCCAGTGGTCTGAGGAGCAGTGCAGCCCACAGATGGATTTCCCCAGCAACCAGACGCAGCGGCAGCTGAAGGAGGCCCTTTATGACACCATCATCGGATACTTTGACATGGGCAAGGTCGGCACGGCGCCACCTAGTGACCGGGGCTTGTATTGCCATGTAGTACTGCAGAGCTGGTTCAAGCCATTACTGCTTTATAAGAGTTTGGGTGTATTCCTCCAAAGTAGAAGATGCAGTGGGAGAAAGAGTGTCACCACTGCATTGGACAGAGAGAATAAAACTGCTTCCCATGGTCAGCTTCCCAGAATACACTTGTTTTCTAAAAGTATAAGAATGTTTTTACGGCATCCGTCTACCCATGATCCCAAAGCATTAAGATAATAAACAAAGCAGCAGTCCTGTGTTTTACTAGTGCAGTTATATAAATGTATTTCTACTGGTCCGTCAAAATATTTCTTTATAAATGTTCCAACTTTTGGGTATATTATTTGCTAGTTCGGGTCTACACAGAGCTGAAGTTGGGTTGTGTGTACGTAGCCAGAGTAATTCAATTTCCCTGTTATTGTATTAGAGTTTAATAGGTTTTCATTGTCTGTGCTTGTGTTGCCCTGGGACTTCTGGAATTCGAGAGGTGGCATTGGGGAAGGGGTTGTTGTCATGGAGACTTCTTATTGTGCACATTGCATACCGGCTCATTTCTTTTGAAATGTATGTCAACAATGGAAATGTAACTCACCTACGACTGCCGCTAATTTATCTTTCTTTATCTGCCGCGTGCAGATGTGGGAGGAGGCTATCGCTCTCTGCAAGGAGCTCGCGGAGCAATTCGAGATGGAAGTCTTCGACTACGACATGTTGAGTCAGAGTCTGGTAAAGAAACCTGCCGTCCGTGTGGTCTCGCTTCCTGCGTCTTACAGTCCTCCACCCCTCGACGGACTTCTTACATGCTGTCCCGCACCAGCAACAGCCCAGGGCGTAGCTAATAAAGGTTACCGTGGCTACCACACAGACTCATCCACCCATCACTCGGCAAAACCAAAACCTGGCCCTCTGCGCCAAATTAAAAATAACGAACGGCACTGCATTCGCCACTCTGATGGCAGGCACTGCATTCGCCGCTCTGACGGCAGGCACTGCATTCGCCGCTCTGACGGCAGGCACTGCATTCGCCACTCTGACGGCAGGCACTGCATTCGCCACTCTGACGGCAGGCACTGCATTCGCCACTCTGATGGCAGACACTGCATTTCTTCTGACAAGCGCAAGATCCACCACAACTTATTTGCTTTAGGCCAGAAACGTTCCTTTTTCCATAAACACAAGAAAAGTTTGTTGATATTTTATTTCCTGTGATGTTTTATTTAATGTAGTGCTCCAACTGACATATCCTCTGGCACAGTGCTGTCATCCTGTGATCAGTTTGGGCTGTAGGGCCTGGGATGTTTGTATCGTCCACGGATACATGTTTCCTTCTCTCTGCAGAAGCAGCAAGCAAAATTCTATGAGAACATCATGAAGATACTGCGTCCCAAACCAGACTACTTTGCTGTGGGCTACTATGGATGTGGATACCCCCCATTTCTCCGGGTTAGAGCTGTGTGTGTGTGTGTGTGTGTGTGTGTGTGGTGGGGGGGGGGGGAGGTGTCATGCATGTATTTCATTGTTACATTGTGGAGATCAAAACCTGTTTTTCTGACGTTGTGGATATTTTTATTTTTCAGTTTCCACATGGATTTTTATAAAAATCTTTGACTGCAATCAAAAAAGTAAAAATGTATTTTGTTTGGTTACTTATGGCTAAGGTTAGGGCTGAGTAACGGTTAAACATAAGAACATGAAAAGATTATAAACGAGAGGAGGCCATTCGGCCCATCAAGCTCGTGGGGGGAGAACTTAACTAATAGCTCAGAGCTGTTAAAATCTGGTCTAGCTCAGGTTTACAGGAACCCAGGGTTTTAGCCTGTGCTACACTAACAGGCAGACTATTCCATACTCTAACTACACGCTGTGTAAAGAAGTGCTTTCTCAAATCCAGTGTAAAATGTTCTCCCGCTAATTTCCACCTATGGCCACAAGTTCTTGTATTTGAACTGATATTGAAGTAACTATTTGGCTGAACAGCATCCAGACCTGTTAGAATCTTATATACCTGGATCACGTCATCCCTTAATCTCCTTTGCTCAGTTGCTGGGTTAAGGTTATCATTGTGGGGATCAGGGTTTTTTCCATAGAAATAAATGGAGAGTCCTCACAAAGATATATACATACGTGTGTGTGTGTGTGTGTGTGTGTGTGTGTGTGTGTGTTATTTCTATATTACATTATATTGTGGGGACCACTTTTCCGGTCACCATAAGGGGAAACTCAGTTTTATAAAAATCTGTGACCAACCAGTCAACTAAAAATGCCAAAAGTCTTATGTTTTCTTTTCTTACTTCTGGTTATGGTTAGGACTGGGTTGTCATTGTTGGGGTTAGAGTTTTCCCCATAGAAATGAATGGAGAGTCCCCACAAAGATATAATCACAAACCTGTGTGTGTGTGTGTGTGTGTGTGTGTAATTGTGTTTCTAACAACACTGATAAATCTAGCGTGGACTGAAATTGGTGGTTTTTATGGTATTTTTGACCTTATGAATGCGGCGCTGTGGACAGTCATAAGACCTTGCCACATTGTAAAACGAGCATTGAACGAATAAACATTTTTAATCCATGTATTGTCCAGTCTGTAGAATAAAGGTCATGTGTATTTTTCCAAACTATATTCCTGTGTGTCACCCAGAACAAGGTGTTTATTCACCGGGGCAAGGAGTACGAGCGGAGAGAGGATTTCCAGAGTCATCTGATGAGCCAGTTCCCCAGCGCCGTGCGGCTGAACACCACCACTCTGCCCGGGCCAGACATCAGGAACTCCCCTATGCAATGTGTCCTTCCTGGCAAGTTAGAGGAGATTCGGATAGGGGGTGGGCACATGCACGCACACATGGGGTGGGGGGGGGGGACACAAAGACACAGGAAGGTCAGGCAATGAAGGGACAGCGAGCTATTAACAGGATGAATGCAGTAGCGAGGGTAGATAAGGAGGGGGGCACATTGATATGGGGGAAATGATGCAGGGGGGGGGGGGCAGGCCGTGGAGTCAAGACAGCTCCTACCTGCGGGGTGTTCCCATCATGCACTGCAGCAACATGTTCCCCTGACGCTGTGGTTCTTGACGAAGCTACGCAGACATTCAGTGTTTCACGGTGCAGCCCATCCTGGAAATTCCCCCCCGCCTCAAGAACAAGCCTGTGCCTGACCAGATCATCAAGTGAGTCCCCCAGAACAGGCGTCACCGCCGCGCCAGTAACCAGCCCGGTCCTCTCAGAAAGACCTGGATATGCCCACCTTCTCGCCAGCAGACTTGGTCCAGCATTGATCGATGTTTCTCCCGTCTGTCTTGTCTCCTTGTGTGTCCTTCAGCTTCTACAAGTCCAACTATGTCCAGCGTTTTCACTACTCCAGGCCGGTCAGAAAAGGCTCAGTGGACCCTGACAATGAATTTGCTGTGAGTATCTTTACAGATGTTATTGAATAACAAACAGATACACATACATAACAGACAAACACTCACACACACACACACACACACACACACGCGCACACAGTCGTGTAATATCATTTTGGGGACCGCTCATTCATTTCTATGGGAAAAATTATAATGTTAACTATGACAACCTTAACCCCTACCCAGCCCTAACCATAACCATAAGTAACAAAACAAAATAGTATTTGCATTTTAGTTTTTTCATTGCAGTCACAGAATTTTTTATAAAATAGAGTTTTCCCATATGGGCACCAGGAAACTTAAAATAAGGTAAAAAAAAAAATAATAATAAATTAAAAAAAAACAGGTATTCATTACGTTGCAGGGACATTTGGTCCCCACAAGGTAAGGCATACCTGGACCACACATACACAGACACGCACACACATGCACGCACATACACAGATGTTTACAAATTTGTATGAAACTCTTAATGATACCCATTTCGATTGACTGTTCCTAATGCAAAATCACTCTAAAATAAAGATCGATGAATATTGATGATTAAACAAAAACCTCTGACAGTTACAGCTGTTAGGCAGTTTTTAATTAAGGCTATTTATCTTGTGGCAACATACTAGCAATAACTGTTTATCAAAATTTGTCCCTACAAGATAGGCAGATCTCAGACAGGCACAGACATAATGGCCGTAGTGACAGCTGATAGCTGACAGGGAAACATCATAAATCGCTTACAGATAATATGTGCAAGTTTGCATAATGCTATGTATATAGAAACAACAAAGAACATTGTATATAGTTCAAAAACAAAATAGACTTGGGTCCTTATTGTCAAGGTGAACCCTCATTGTTTTATCAGGCCACAGGTGGGAGCCCATTTCTATGATTTTTAACTTTGCTTTGTCCCACAATTAGGGAAAAGGGGGACAAAGCAGTTTCTAGCTGTCTGCTGCTGCCTGCTGCCTCCGATTCTAATGAGATGTTCAGTCAGCATACAGTGTTTTTACAGCCTCATAAAAATTAATTTTATTTTTCAGTTTTATAGCCCTGCTGTTCCAGCAATGCAAATTAGTGTGAATGGCAATTATGTTGACTCTGATTTGGAGCTTATTTAATACATCAGTCTTGTGGTTCAGTGTACTGGCTAAGTAACAGGCACGGAGAATACTCTACGCAAAGGCCTTTATTATGTGGTAATCGTGCTTAGTTTTTTGGTACTATTATTGGAACTAATGTCAGTGTGCAGCACCTACCTAACACAGAACACAATGGACTGGTTTTATTTTATGTGAGGGTTGGCATTTAGAAGCTTTTCCTTCCTCTATCAGAAAACTATGCATCAAAAATTGACTGTTCTTTATTGTATTTACTGCCCTGTATTATGATGCATTGATTGTCAAACCAGAAGACAGAATTCAGGGCACTGGAGTGAATTAGAATTAGAGGACATGTATAATGATGTATTCTCAGAGACCATATCTTATATAATTAGTGTCAAAATTGTATTTTGGAAAGTTCTAGCATGTGTGCTGTGCTGTGTAAGCCTAGCTGCGTTTCCTTTCTTTCACATGCAGTCAATGTGGATCGAGCGAACCACCTTCTACACAGCCTACAAACTCCCGGGAATTCTGCGTTGGTTCGAGGCTACGTCCATATCACATGTCAGTACCGATGCTTGTTTGCTTGTCTCGTTGTTGCTTCTCATTAATTGAATAAAAAGGTCCAAGATCTTACAACTAATATTGTCATTCTGGTCACGGATCAACGTGTCTTACTCTTGGTCAGTTGTTGTTTTGGTTTAACCTAAAATAAATACATCTGTATGAAGTATGATAAGCAGATAAGAATTGTGATATGAATAAAAACATGTGCATTATAGTCAATAAATAGTCAAATTGAAATTTCCTTGTAATGTGCGTAAAATTATTCTGTCCACATCGCCAGGATGAATAACAAGACAACCTATTTGTCTTTCCTCAGACTACAATCAGTCCATTGGAAAATGCCATTGAGACAATGGAAACCACCAATGAGAAGATCCTGACTATGATAAACCAGTACCAGGGTGATGAAGTCCTTCCCATCAACCCCCTGTCCATGTTGCTGAATGGTATCGTTGACCCTGCAGTCATGGGTGGATTCGCCAAGTATGAGAAGGTCGGTATGTGCGTCTCTGTACATGCACTTTTAACTCTTCGTGCTGTGCTGGGCGTGTCTAGAGGATGGTTGTTCACTGAGTCGCACCACTGCCTCACACCTCCAAGTTAGAGGTTCGAATCCTCTGCCTTTGCTTGGTATTAAGAGTATGCATGAGCTGCCCAAGTTGTGCGGGATTCCTCATGCAGTCCCAAGAGGTTTCCGCTAAATAACATCCCTAAATCTACCATAGTGTGTGTACGTGCCTTCTGATGCACTGGCTTCCCGTCCAGGGAGTGCCTCAGTCCTCTGTTCTTGGTGTTTGGCCATTTCTGCTTTGTCCTGTTAGGCTTTCATTGCTCACCATTGTTGTTGGGAAACACATATGTCATGTACCCTTTCTGCTTACAGTCCCACATGCTGTCACACACCCATGTGGCTTAAAGATTTCTGCCCCATGCATGATTTCTCAAGGTCACATAGTATTAGCTAGCAAGTTAGATAGCCTGTAGACGGGGCTGGTCTGTGATTAAAATTCAGTTCAGTGTGTGTCTGTGTGTGTGTGTATGTGTGTGTGTGTCTGTGTCTGTGTGTCTGTGTGTGTGTGTGTGTGTGTGTGTGTCTGTGTCTGTGTGTCTGTGTGTGTGTGTGTGTGTGTGTGTGTGTGTGTCTGTGTGCACATACCCATTGTTAGAAAATGCCTGGTATACCAGATGGCTAGTGCAGCCCTGCCTATAGAAATGGAAAACTTCACTGTTTCAACTGAACTCTAGGTTTTGACATCTAATTCCCAGTCAATATACAGGCTGTAGCCATCTGGAGTCCAAACCTAGATTAAATTTTGATTTCTCTCACCTGAACCAAATTCGTTGAAGTCACTTAAGTGTTGTTTCTGTACCAGAAACTAATTTACGGAAAAAAATGTCAAAATGACAAATATCATCGATATACAGTACAGTAATCTATACAGTACCTATTTTGTATTCTATTCTATTCTATTCTATTCTGTTAAAATTAACCATGAACACATTTTGTTCTGCTGCACTAGACCTGTTTGTTCGGTAAGGTGCTGGAGGCAAACTGGGCTGGTAAAGTCTCAGAAGACGTGGGGTTTAGGTCTGACTTCTGTTGTGGTAAGATCACAACTGTAGGGTTCATTTCAGATGAAACGGGACCAGACTCACGAGTTTACTAGCCTGCTTCTATGTACAAAACAAAATTGTGTTTTGTTTCTGTGCCATGAATATCAAAGATATAGATAAATAATTAAAATACATAGATGACAGATAATTAAAACAATAAACCAGCAGTGCATAAGTGATTGGAAAGTAGTGGGTGGGGGGTGGATGAATGTATGGAGGGGTAAAACCACAAGTATGTATCACTTAACATCCAGGCTGCGTTCTGTCCAATAGGATGTTAGGTGACTAGTATGCTATACAAACATCATATATACTGTATACAAACCTTTATGGTAAACTGCACCTATACTGTGCTTGTACTGCAAGACGAAACAAAGTAACGTTTTCTGTGTAAGAGAGTATACATTAAAATTACAATAAAGGGTACAGTGAAGTAAATACATAAATGCGTAACATAGATGTTTATTATCACTATCAAGCATTATGGGTACCATAACTTAGATATGTACTGTACCATTTTACAGGTGGCAGTGCACCCAGCTTGTTTGCACCAGCTACCCGTGGTGCACAATAGCTGCTTACATCTATTTTAAGCTTATAGGATCTAAGATATATATGTAGTCAGACGTTACGCAGAATGATGTTATATTTAAATTAATTGCAAAATCACTTGATATAGTATGAATACTCATAGATGTTACTGTGACTTAGGGCCATTTCTGTTGTGTGATATCTTGTCACATGATTTTTTTGTCACTTCTTGTATTTACATGCAGCTCCGTTTCAGTCCTGTTTTGTTCTGTTGGTCTTATCGGTTAGAACTTTGTCTTTGTTCTAATTGGCTATTTCCTTCGCCTATTTTTAGGCCTTTTTCACAGAAGAATACGTTCAGCAGCATCCAGAGGACAAAGATAAGCTAATTCGCCTGAAAGACCTGATCGCCTGGCAGGTGTGTGTGTGTGTGTGTGTGTGTGTGTGTGTGTGGGGCGGGGGGGGGGGGGGGTAA
>JAODLC010000002.1:2598576-2614891 GCA_026781145.1 Hippopotamyrus pictus
TGAAATGGTCTAGAATCATCACTGCTGATGCCCAAGGTTTATTTGTGTGTGTGTGTGTGTGTGTGTGTGTGTGTGTGTGTGTGTGTGTGTGTGTTTATACTTTATCTAGTTCTCTCTTCTTGGGTCTGAGTCTCTAGATTCACCTTGTGGAGTCTTAAACCTCTCTGTTCCACCAGGCCTGTCCCTTTCCGTGGCCAATGCAGGAGAAGAAGGTGAGCAGGTCCGCTTTCGCCATGAGAATAAGAACATGAGTCAGCCATCTGACCGAACCCCTGATCGTCGCTCTAAAGGAGTCATCAACCTGCTCTTCAAGACCAAGGTAGCCCCAGAACATAGCAAAATGCATAGCGTGTGAGAGAAAACACCTGCCTGATTGATCTCCTGTCGATTTCAGATGGGCTCCAAGTCAGAGGATGGAAAATATTTGCCGGACGTGGCTGGTGACAAAGCCGGCACCCACTTCTGATAGGATGCATAAAGCACTGCATTTGCTAGCTCTAAATGCATTCACTGCATTTGATTCAGTAGCTTTAGCATCCATTGGCTCTGTACTGTTCATTCCTGATGCTGACCATTGTTTGTGCTAAACATGCTTTACAGCCAAAACTTATCAGCTATGGTCACTAACAGTGAAAAGATATTTAATTAAAATTTCTAGAATTCCTGTGATTTGAAATGAGTATTAAAACTCATCCTGGAGCTTAGCGCTCTGTTACAGTGCAAGAACAAATGGCCTATGAAAGTGTTTTATGACAGACAACTTGTCTTTTTATCTCTTGAAATACGTATTGACTGAAAGAGTCACATTTCCCTCTACGTGGAGAAATAAAATATGTAGAAATTGCATTTTTTTTTCAAGAAACTGGCATATTATGTTACTATTCAGTAATCACAATTAAAGTTTGTGACTTACAAACAGTATTTTTATGCATGCCATGCTGTTATTTGAAAATGCGTATTATTATATTTAATTGTTAACCAAAGACAGTTCAATAATCATTTTATTGATTTAAATGTTGCACTATAAATAAAATTAACAGACACAACAGCCATCATGTTCATTACAAGTACAATAGAACAATCATTGCATCATCAGCTATACATCACAGCAACAAGAGAGAAAGTGCTGGACTACTGAGTTTTCCCAGCCTGCAGAATCCCAAGGACAAGCTCAGTGCTGCTGAGCTAAAATGAAGCCTGTCTTGCCTGTTTCACTTTTAGGCATATTAACCCATGACACCCCTCATAGTTCAATAGAGATCCCAGCTAGCAATTTTTAATTGTAGGAACAATTATTGAAACTTACAGCTAAGGAACATTCAAAGTGTCCAGTGTTCCTGACATTCCCAGAACGTTATTCCAATACTACAGTTACTACTACATAAAGAATAGTAATGTAGCACCAAAAGAAGGGCATGGCAGAGCAGTGGCTAGATGGTAGGTTTATGGTTAGATGGTTTTATTTGCCGTATAAATCAACTGCACCTTTATAAAATACTAGTTTTATTATAAAACAATATTTTTCAACATTGTGTAAAAAAAGATGTTCAGATAATAATGTTACCACGCTAACATTGACAGAACCTTTGTTACAATGTAAAACATCTACAGTAACTAACATATTAACAGTACAGTAGAATGTTCTTTGACAACTTGGAGAGGACCTTTAAATAACGTTAACTAAAGTTCTGGGAATGTTTCCTGTTAGCGGGGATGGTCTTTGCCACTGATCCATTCTTAAGACGCCCAAAGAAGAAAATAGATTTTAAAAATACCACTTTGGAAACACTTAAGAGAGGAAATAGAGAAAATGGTGGCCCAGTGTTTTTTTTTTTATCTGTTTGCTTTTTGTCATGTACATTAACAGTATCTTTACTTCCTGTAAGATTTGAACCTGTTTTCTCAGAAAGCTATGTCACATTCTCACCTGGCAATCTTGAGCCGTGCCCTAATATACATAATATTCATATCTGCAGCCCCTTGAATCCAATCTGCACCTATCAAAAGGATTCTTGGCACTAGGCCTAAATGCCCAGGTGATATGGAACTATCAGGGACATTTTACAATTATTGTTACCAAGTGGCCTGGGAGGACTTATATCTGGTCCAGCTTTGGAGTGTGTCAGATGGCAAAGGATGGTGCATTAACTGGTGGCTGGTTATTAGGAGACATCAGCATCATCCTCTTAGGTAATATCTGCTGATTCCAGTGTTGAATCCCCACACCATAACTGAGGAGAAATATAACACTGCACGTCAAAGAACATGCAGTGCTGCAGAGTGCTTTGGGCATGTGAAAGATGTGATTCTGGTGCCTACACAAGTCCTTGGCAGCTAACTGGCACTTTAGATAACCGGGACTAGTCTAGACGAGATAATCGTGGACTGTGGGAACAAATCGCAGTAACCAAGTCTTCTCACAACTCTATCAAATACAGCATACGCCAGATTCAATAAGCGTCCATGAAACACTAATGTAGGTCGATTTTCACTGCGCGCTGTTGTCTCTGACAACTCAGTTTTTCTTATAGGATGTGCAAACAAACGGATCCAATTTGTCAATGATCTCACCACTACGCATGTTAAATGCAGTAGTGCACCACATTTCCCAAGTGCCAGTTCCCCTTGCCTCACTTCCTTATAAATTTCAACACTCCAATTAGACAGGTCCAAATCCCCGCGAGTCACCCACTTGCCGGCCAATCAGAAAGCGCACGTGGTCGGGTCTCTGCGGTTGTGAGGCGGTGATATCCGGCGGAACGGTCCCCTCCCCTTCCCCCACGTGAGGCTCGCTGCGTTACGCACACACAGTGGGAACATACCGGCTCGGGGAGGATCGTCACCGAGCGGGTGAAGGGAGTACACGTGACACGAGCCCGGTGCAGAAACCGAGAGGAGCGGCGGAGCTGGAGGCAAGTTAACCGCCGCTAGAGATCGAAGATTGTGGCAGCTTGGCAGAGGTTAATGACCAGATCGTGTATTGTGTTTTAATAGATAAAGCAAGGGGGTGAAGATAGACACGGTGTGTAAGTCGGTGGACTCTAAGGCCTGGGAGGGTCATTAAGGCCCTAACTTGTCGCGCACTTTACTGACACTAGTAGCCGGGTGAAAAAGGCCTCCCCACCCGGTTAGTCAGCTAGCCAGCTAGGTTAGTAAGGCGTGCGACTGCCCTTGATTTGCAGGATCGAAAACTGTGCCGTTGTGATTATTGCCCCCCAGCTTTTACTGAAAACGCTTCATCCCGTTTCATATATAACACGTTTAATTTCGATCAAGCGGCTCCCTTTCCCTTCCTGTAGGTGCCGAAGCGATTACAGCAGGAAAGATGGCGGACGACCCGAGCGCAGCGGACAGAAACGTGGAGATCTGGAAGATAAAGAAACTGATCAAAAGTCTCGAAGCGGCGCGGGGGTAAGACTGGGAATGTGGGATAGCCGAAGTGGATCGCTAAAAAGGTTGGGGGACGGCAGAGATATCATAGCCGGCATGCATGAACGGACCACCGAGGCCACAATGGGAGTGGTACACGAACCAGTCTAGTAAAGGGTGTGGGAAATGTGGTTTATGTATTAAAAAATCGTGTCCCGTTCATAGTTTAAATAGACGTCGCATTTGGGTTGGCGGTATGACCTGAACAGCTAATAGACGGGTTGCGATGATAATGGTTGGGGCTGGGGTCTCAAAGAAGTCGTCATCGGTTATTCTTGATGACAGGGGCTAAGAGCAAGTCGTGCGTAGCTAGTAATTATCTGGCTGAGTCGATCATTGAAAAACGGTCTTTTGTTTCGTATGAAGTGCGCTCGGTGTCGAGCTATTTGCACGGAGACAGCATGTTGAGCATTTCCAGGCTGGTTATGCCGCCTAACTTCCAGCCAGTGGAGGACGCGAGCAGCTGGAGTGCGCTGGTTAGTGCGCTTAGGAGCCTTTGATCAGCGCCTTACCATACCCAGCCTTCAAATTTTAACTCTTTCGTTGTGAGTTACCATCGCTAATGCGTTGTGTCTTTATTTTTCTGTGAGCCGGTTACAATCATCCGCGGTGCAACTCTAAATGAACTTCGTAAACCTTTGAAAATGGTTTTATAACGGTTATTGGATAATCGAACTCATCAGCAGTTGGTCTGTGTAGATGTATTGGTACAATAAGCCATAGATATTGCAGGGCAACTTCTTTTCTGATATGTATAGTCCATCAGTAACAGTTGCTCCTGAGATTTTCACATTTTCACCTGAACGTTTTCCTGGACTCTGCAGGGGGGTGTGATATAATTGTTCTGGACTGATACAGTGTGACCAGTACAGTAGAGCCATGGGGTGGCTTTTTACTGCCGTTTTCCCAGTTGGTCTGCTGTACTGTCTTTGAACATGGCGGGCCATTGTCATTGCAGAAAAAATCCATAGCTTAAGTTCCGCTGTTGTGCACATAATAATGTATAAATGCAGACAAAAGCAAGACCCCAGCGTAATGTCACTAATGCAAAGCCATGCTTTAATGCTAATGTTCCTGCTCTCTCCCAGTTACAAACTCCACCTCTCATGTGGATATGTATACAGACTTACACCCCGTGCCACTGACACTATAGTTTCCTATACTAGAGTCTATCTGCCATGCAGTTGTGTGTATATTTATGTTACATAGTTGTATCACAAACAAACAACCTGCCCCCCCCATCCCTTTCAGAAATGGCACCAGCATGATCTCCTTGATCATTCCTCCCAAGGACCAGATTTCCCGTGTGGCCAAAATGTTGGCAGACGAGTTTGGCACGGCCTCCAACATCAAGAGCCGAGTCAACCGGTTGTCTGTGCTAGGAGCCATTACATCTGTGCAGCAGAGGCTCAAGCTGTACAACAAGGGTCTGTGTCACTGCTGTCGACTCATAAGCGATGACCGAATAGATTCAATTCCAACTGTGGTATTACTATAGTCATACCTCCTAATAAGAAGTCTATGATGCTGAAGTCTGACACCAGTGCTATAAACATCAAGAGGTTTTCCGAAAAATTGCATCTGATATTCTTGGAGTGTTTGGGTATGGGCTCTTATGTGCATTATAACAGTACTGGATCAGTAAACTGAATAGTAAAAGCTAAATAATTATTGCTAGTTTTTAAAATAAGTTTTATACATATACTCTTAATGAGAATTATTTTAGCAGGTGGATTTCTAAGAGTTGTTGTGAAAACGTACTTGATAAGAAGCCCTACATTAATCGTACTTAAGGCAGGCTTGCCGCACTTAATGGCTACAGAATTGTTTAATCTAGATAGATATTTATCTCTGTTCATTTTGAGGGTATTTTAAGAACTATTTTGGTTTGTCACAGCTGAGCTGAATCGTTCTTGGAAAGCCTGTCTACTAGTTCAGTCCTGTCCTAAGTGCTTTAAGCCGGTTGGTACAGGGTGCTCTAGGGTAGTTTATACTGGTTCCGGTTTGGTGAGCTTGGACCATAGAGACTGACATTGCTAAGCAGCTCGTGGCTTTTGCTGATTGGGCTGCTGTTCTTGTGTTATAGTGCCACCCAATGGACTGGTGGTGTACTGTGGCACCATTGTGACTGAGGAGGGCAAAGAGAAGAAAGTGAATATCGACTTTGAACCTTTTAAACCTATCAACACTTCGCTATATCTCTGTGACAACAAGTTCCACACCGAGGTGAGGTCCTGAAGTTACCATCGTAATTTATCTCGAATGCAGGACAGAATTGTCTTTTTATGCCTTTTTTTTTCTTTGTACTCCAACTCCTATAGTATTGAGTCTAAGATGATCATTCTTTTGTGAATTTTACTGACTTTAAATAATCTCTGTTCTCACCCAACCGCCCTCACCCAGGCTCTCACAGCTCTGCTCTCCGATGACAGCAAGTTTGGCTTCATCGTGATCGACGGGAGTGGTGCCCTGTTTGGCACCCTACAGGGAAACACCAGGGAGGTACTGCACAAGTTCACTGTGGATCTGCCAAAGAAGCATGGTAAGGTCCTCTAACCCAGCGCTGGTGCCCTACATAAACCCCTCACCTGCCCATACATTTACAGACACTTATTCAAAACTTAACACGGGATTTGAACCCACAACCTTCTGATCATGGCCACAGGGTCCAAGCCCACAGAGCCACGTGCCGCCCCACATGCCCATAATGCACCAGGGACGTTCAGAACGGTTACACAGAACACTATGGGCTAACCAGGAATGATTGAATTTCTGTTGGTGCTTGATTTGTAACCCTAAAATGGCACGTCTTTCGCTTTCTTCCAGGGCGAGGCGGTCAGTCAGCTTTGCGTTTTGCTCGGCTGCGGATGGAGAAGAGGCACAACTACGTACGCAAGGTGGCAGAGACAGCGGTGCAGCTTTTCGTGTCCAACGACAAGGTCAACGTGGCTGGCATGGTCCTGGCCGGCTCGGCCGACTTCAAGACCGAGCTCAGCCAGTCGGATATGTTTGATCCGGTTAGTGCTCCAACTTCGCGTCAGTGGTGTAGTTGAAACAACCACACCAGCAGTCTTAAGCGGAAGTATTACTGCTGGCTATTTGTCCAGTGCAGGGTTATTCAAATCACGGTCCTCGAGGTCCGAGCACTGTTGGTTTTCCAGCCTTCCTTTTCATATTGAACTGCAAATGCCTCAAAAACACTTAGAACAATCGAGGTGGAACAGTACGTTATGTATGTTTGTAGTAGCCTAATTAAATATTTTTTGTCATACATTTTTTTCCATCTGTATTTACGATCTTAAAAAATTAATATTTAAAGTATAACAAAGTAAAAAGAGCTCTTGTATCGGCAGTTGTGTATCGGAATCGGATCGGAACTGAAAAAATGTGGGTCGCCCATCTCTAGTAGGAACATCTTGCTGCCAATATTTCAGGGCTGATTTGGTCCCTACCAGTTTTGAAACCAAACCTATACCCTTAACACCCAGCCCAGAGTTGGGTTGGGCTTAAGCTTAGTAAGCCTCCTGAAGTGATACATTTATTTATTTATGAACCATCAAATCCAAGATCAAGATAAAGGTGAAAAGCCTTAACTGATGATTCTATTTGAAACGTTCCAGTGAACATTCCAAGCTTCTGCTTAATCCTATACCTTTGGAACTCCTTAGCTGTTAGCTTTAGCAGAAGGTTTTGCAAAAGATGACCCAGCCTTGCAGTTTGCCCAGTAAAACAAGGGTTATTGTAAGTGAAGTGATGACGGACTTGTTTGATTTTACTAGTGGGGGCTGCTGGCTTCTTCAGCAGAAAGAACTTTGTACGACCTTGTGGTTGAGGATCTTAGTAGGCACTGCGATCGACTCAGGAATGCCTATAGTTTCAGGAAGTTATGCTTTTTCCCGCCCTCATAATCAAAGGCCCTATTGATTCTGTGTGTTTGTCTGTAGAGGCTGCAGGCCAAGGTGTTGAAGCTGGTCGACATCTCGTACGGAGGGGAGAATGGCTTCAACCAAGCCATTGAGCTGTCTGCTGAAGTGCTATCCAATGTGAAGTTTATCCAGGAGAAAAAGCTGATAAGTCAGTATTTATCCTGTCATGAGTCTGTGTGTGTATGGGAAAGGATGAAAAAATATTCCTATGCATCTGTATGGTGGTGTTACTGTTCCCTACCCACCCTTGGAAACCCAAGAATGTGCTGATTATGAAAGCCTTTTGTCTGTCTGTAAACATTTGCTTTGAGATCTCTGAATTGACCGGGTCGGCCAATAATTTGTCATGTTTTATTGAGCGGACCTGTGTTTAATGCGAGTTCATTTTGATGACCCTCCACCCCAGGTCGTTACTTTGATGAGATTAGTCAGGATACGGGGAAGTACTGCTTCGGAGTAGAGGACACCTTGAAGGCCTTGGAGATGGGTGCCGTGGAGATCCTCATCGTCTACGAGAACCTCGACACCATGCGCTATGTGCTGCGTTGCCATGGCGCTGAGGGCACCACGCCTGAGAACGGTAGGTGTCTGAGGTGCCACCATGAGCCAGAAATGTCACTGCCAGCCAGCACAGTGCTCTGCTGTTAGAGCCGCGAAGGTCAGTGCAAGATCCGGTTTGTGTTAAGCTTGTTGGTTTCTCCGTTTTCCCCGACTCAGATGAAAAGATCCTGTATTTAACGCCGGAGCAGGAAAAGGACAAATCTCACTTCACAGACAGGGAGGTGAGTTATTTATTTTTTACCGCATTGGACTGTTTTCGTGATGAAATGCTTCACAGAAACTGTCAACGGTACTTCCTTTTAAGACGCAACAGCCGAAATGTCAATCTGGTACCAAGCTCTCTTCATGTGTACTAACTGCTGTCAGCTTTTGAATATTACACTTGTTTAATCATCGAGCTGGCTGTCTGGTTTACAGTCATGTGGAAAAGTACACCCTCTTTCAGCACTACAGATTTACTTCAGGACATAAGAAATCATGTGGTCCTTACCAGGCTCTAGAATTTTTTTTTAATCTAGGTTTTAACCGCGTGTGTAAAACGACACACAACTGATTGCACCATGTCATTATTTAACAAACATGAAGCCAAAAATGGAGAAGCCATGTGTGGAAAAACCAAGTAAACCCTGTGATTCAGTAGCGTGTAGAACCACTGTTAGCAGCAGTCGTAATCGTTTCGAGTGTATTTTATCAGTCTCTCAATTTTGGCCCAGTCTTTTATACGTCGTTGAGGTTTCCTGGCATTCAGTTATGCACAGCTGTCTTGTGGTCCCGGAACACCATTTCAATTGGGTCGAATGCCTTGATTTCTTTTTCTTTCTTCTCCTTCAGCCGTTCTGTAGATCTGCTGGTGTGCTTGGGATCATTGTCCTGTTGCTTGACCCAATGTCGGGCAGGTTTTAGTTGTCAGACTCATATTCGACTCTGATACTTTAGTATACAGAGGAGTTCATGGTCGACTCGATGACTGCAAGGTGCCCAGGTCCATTGGCTGCAATACAAGCACAAACCATCATCCTTCCACGACTGTGCTTCACAGTTGATATGAGGTGTTTGTGCTGATATGCTCTCTTTGGGTTTTCACCAAACGTGTTGCTGTGCATGGCCAAGCATCTCCACTTTGGTCCCCTCTGTGGGGACTGGAAGACACGTGGTTTGTTCAGATGGAACTCTGCAGACCTAAGCCGTGTTCCTTTTATGGAGAAGAGGCCTTAACCTGGCAACCCTGACCCGTTCAGTCCTTTTCTAGGTGTACTGTCATGAACGTATAACACGCTTACCGAGATGTGTACAGTTTGAGACGTGGCTCTTGGGTTTCTGCGGTTTCTCTGGGCATTGCATATCCGACCTTGGGGTGAATGTCCTGGAACATCCTCTCCTGGGAAGATTGGCAGATGTCTTGAATGTTATCCACTTGTGCATAATATTTCTCACTGTAGAATCATGGTCTTCAAATTTAGAAATGGCCTTGTGACCCTTCCCAGATTGATGAGCAGCAGCAATTGCTTCTCTAAGATCATTGCTGATGTCTTTCCTCCATGGCATTGTGTTAACACACACCGGTGGCCTGTACTACGAAGCGAGGTTACTGGCTTATCGGGGTAATTTGTCGGATTTAAGGTACCACAGTTTAAATGGACTTCATATTCGTTCACCTACATTTTGCCCAGACTACCTTAAATCCGACAAGTTACCCCGATAAGCCAGTAACCCCGCTTCGTAGTACAGGCCCCTGAATGATCCAGATCAGCAAACTGCCGAAACTTCTGCTTTTATAGAGGTGGTCACACTTGCTGACGATCAGTCAATCAAGTGCATTTGATTAGCGACTCCTGCCTGCTACTTGCCCTCTTAATTCCTATGGAAGCACTAAGGATGTACTTCACTTTTCACGCACTGCTTCTGCATTTTGACTTAGTTTTTGTTAAATGAATAATGACATGGTGTAATATGTCGTGTTGTTCATCTGAGGTTGTATTTACCTAATTTTAAGACCTGCTAAGGACCAGATACATGAACCCTTTTCACTCAACTGAGTATCCATGCTTCTACAAACACCTGGGTCACTATACAGACTTTGGAGACATTGAATAGCATTCAGCTAAGTCTGCATTACTCTTTCCTTTCGAAGACGGGCCAGGAGCACGAGTTGATAGAGAGCATGCCTCTGCTCGAGTGGTTTGCCAACAACTACAAGAAGTTTGGCGCCACACTGGAGATCGTCACAGACAAGAGCCAAGAGGGGTCACAGTTTGTCAAGGGCTTTGGCGGCATTGGAGGTGAGATCTCACTGCGATTCTGCTGGCTTCTGCAAACCTGCTATCCCGCTTTGTTAGAATCGTGACTCGAGTTTCCTAAAGAGCCTCGTCGGAGACTATATGAGTGGTGTAGAGGCAGCCCCCTTGTGGAGCTGCGAGGTTACTGCGGGCAGGGTGGCGCTCATCTCTCCCCTCTTCTCCAATTCAGGTGTGCTGCGCTACAGAGTGGACTTCCAGGGCCTTGAGTACCAGGGAGATGATGATGAATTCTTCGATTTGGATGACTACTAGGTAGTCCAGACTGGCACAAGGGGGAGGGGGGTTAGGGAGGGGGGAGAGCGAACACAGCTTCTCTTGGGAGCAACACATGTTAAGATGGGACGAGTTTCAAACAAGGAGGAAAGCAAACACACATGGTGACATAACCCTGCCTTAGAACATATTTCCATCCCCTGGTTGGATAGAACTTTTCTAGATGTTCCTCTCTGCTAAAAGAGCCTGTGTTAATTACAGTGAGGTCCAGCATTTTCACCTGTTTGCCCTCACTGTGCCTGAACTCTACTTAAATTGTAATACGTTTTCATCATTACAGATTTCTCCCCCATTTTAAATCCTAATTTTTTTTTTTATTTTATTTTATTTTTTACTTGCCACAGTTCCTCCTTTTTCCCTCCCCACCTCAAAAGAGTTTGGGGGACATTAAATGGGATCTGCTCTCCAGCCCCACCCTGCAGCCTCCTGTTATGCTGTGGCCTCTCTCCCCATCTTCTCTCCACATTGGATCAGTTACCTTCCTGTTTGGACGTTCGACTTCCATCGCTGGTGTGTTACCCATTCCCACAACGAGTCATGATTCTGCTGGGCTGATAGTCGGATGCGGCAGTAATGGGTTCTCCCGCTGCCCTGTGCACTGGTTATGGTTATGGACTAGTTAACTGTATGTGCATGGGGACCAGCTGGACAGCCTCCAGTAGACCAGCAGGCCACCCTGCTTGGACACTTAACGGAGGAATGTGCCCCTCTGGGAAGGAATCTTCCAGGGTGTCTTGGGAAATGGATCACTGGTGCCTTGTGGGAGAACGGGGCGGATGGGAAGCTTGGACATGCAAATCTCCAGCTAAGACCAGCGGGGGGGGGGGGGACGACATCCTGTGCTGTGTGACCTTGCTTAAATGTCGAGCGGTCTTCAGCTCATTAAGGAATGCTCAGTTCTCTCCATTTAGGCTACAGAAAAAAACACAGTTTAGTGACCTTCAGTATTTCTTCCACCCCCCACCCCCCCCATACACAATGTGATGCTGTCAGATACTATAAAGTAGGCCCTGGTAATAATTCTTCTGCGCAGGGCAGGAATCCAAGTGTTAACGGCGCATTTATGACTGCGGAACGACTGTGACCAGCGTGGCGCGGTCTGTTTGTGTGGAGCTGAGCTGATGAACTCCTCTCTGTTAGAACCAGAACCTCTGCTGCTTAATTTTGGCGGCTGATTTGAATTTGACTCTGGGGCATAGTGGTGAAAGTTTCATATTCAAATAATAGATCATTTTTAGTCTAGCAATTAAGAGAGACTTTGGGAACCTGTGGCTCTGAGAGTGGAGTTTGCCCCCACCCTCCCTGACTTAGAGCTTACATCAGCAGTCAGAATAGCTTTATCCTGCAGCTGTGAAGAAATACAAACGGTGGCTCCTTACTTGCGCTCCTGTGGGCCTGGTCTGCATACAGGCCTTTGTCCTTCCTGATCACTTATCAGCTTAAATTAATTACATCCCTGACTGAACTCCCTTGAAGCCGTGACACTGTAGTGAAGTTCATTTAGATGGCTGGCACCCCTCTGAGCGAGGACAAGGGGAGCGCAGGCCGTCGTACCAAATGGCTGTGCAGGAAAGTGGCACGTCTGGGCCTGAGCTCATTCGCCCGGCGGTTTTGCAGGGCATGTTTGACTTTCTTTGCCACGTCATTGGCAGAGTATAAGTGTCTGCGCATCCAGAAGATTAGCCAAGTATCCGTATGAAGGAGAGAGAGTGTGCTTGCATGTATGTGTGCCACAAATATTTGCACAGGGCCGTTTTTTTTTTTTTTTTTTTTTTTTTTTGTCTGCAGATCATTGTGTGGGGAGCGTAGTGTGCAGTTTTTAAAACCAACCAAGCATTCGCTCCAGGTGCGTGTGTGTGTGAGAAGCATACTTTCAGTCTAATCTGAATTCAAATAAGTGTACTCTGTTAGACTGATGGATCCACTTGGGTATAACATGGAGGAGACCAGTGCCTCTTTTGGGCTGCTGTTCCGTTAGTCGTAACTACTTTTTAATTGTCTGGATAATACCTGACATGCAATTAACACCTTAAGGCATCGGAGACAATCCTTTAAGCGTCAGCAGGCTCAGATAGCAGGCCTCGTGGACTGGCTTTGTCCAAAGCCCTTCTGAACGAACCAACCAGCTAGTTGCGTGACGGATGCCACGCCAACATGACTGCTGGTTGTACGTGTTCGTGTGTTTCTTCTGATTTCAGGGCATTCTGCGGCAACGGTCAGAAGGAGCCCACCGTTTGTTCGGTGCGGGAGCGCGCTGGGGAGCGGATTTCTCCCGGGGCATAGCTCCTGGTGCGGCACCAGTCCGCTCTCGTTTACATAAAGACCTTCCCTTCGTGCCGCTTCCAGAACCTGGACTCTCTGGCGCCTCCTACTTTACTAGTGCAGCATTTTTTTTTGTTTTGTTTTTTTTCTCCGTTTTATTTTGTCGCCATCCATGGACTGCTACAGGACCAGAAATCAGTTTTTAATGTGTTGGGTTACAATCAGTGTTTCCTCATCGGACACGCTTCAGGATGCTGGCATGCCGTGTGTGATGAACTGAGCCCCAGTGACCGCATTCCCTCTCTTTGCTCTGGCCGGGTGCCAGCACTGTCCCTCGTGGAGCAGTGAACATTAAACTGATTATTACAAACACAGCTGCCTGAAACTTCCAAAATATGCATTAAAACTCCCCTAAATAAACTTTTTTTTTTCTTTTTCCCCCCTATTTGTCGCTCTTTTATATGGACTGATAAAGCTGCCCGCATTTTTAAAATGACGTCAGTGTATGGGTGTAATTTTGTTATGTTGCAAAGCAATTAATTACATATAAATCCGGAAAGAGCGGTATGCAAATGCTTGGCAGTGACCATGATTGGGGGTTTGTTAATGTATGTGTAACTTTCAGAGAGAATCAGTAGTAGGAAGAGAATTTATCAACACTTCGCATGGATGGAGGTTGGACATGGAGTTTAAAGTTACTTTGAATGCAGCCCATCACAATCTCATTTGTATTGCCATTATAAGTTGTGGTGGGAAAAGTGAAACAAGGTCTTCACTGTACACCTTTTTAATAAACTTCCTAAAAATATGTACTGCTTTAATTTACACTGAAATATTTTTCTGGATCAGTAATGTGCTGGGGCGGTATTCAGGACAACAGTATTTATTGGAAGCTCACCGAGAATATATAACGCACTGCTATTAAATGGCAAGAGCTTTCTGCCTTAAACTGCCATTTCTGACCAAGGTTTGATAATGTACTGCATAAGCAGGGAGCATTTGGAAAAAACGTAAACATCTGTGCCATAGGAAGATAATGCTATTAAAGCCAATTATTTTAAATCAAAGCGCATGCTCCCGATTTTACATATGCAACGCTTGTATTCTGACATTAATAATTTAATTTGTTAATTTATTTTGGGGGGTTTTGGTAGCCCCAGGACCTGCCAAGTATTGCCTAAATATAAAGAAAGTATTTTACATCTGAAGTAGTATGTTTTATACAATTGGGGCACGTTTTCTGAAATTAAAGGTTTTCTCATTTTTTTTGCCATTTTCCCCTTCCACGTATTTTAGCGTAAATTCCAAGGACTCTTCTATCATAAAGTTATACGTTTCAGCCCATTTATGTATTAGTCTTGCCCGCTGCAAGCCCAGCTAACGAATTTCACAGCCCAGTGCGTCCGTTCCGCTGCCGATGCCGCTCGGCCTTTACCGGAAGAGGGCGGAGTTTTTCTTTGCGCCATTACGTAGCCCCCAGCTGCCGGGGGTAAGTCTGCCTTTACCGGAAGGGGGCGGTGCTCTTCCTCTGCGTGCCGTGACGTAGCGCGGCTGCGGGCCGCCGACGCAGGGCTGGGTTTCCATTTTCATTACCAGAGAGGCTTGGGGAACAACAACATGGAGCCGGATATTGAGGACAAAACGTTGGAGCTTATGGTGAGTCTGCGGAGGAGCCTCTTTGTTTCCGCCATGGGGATAAGCTGAGGCGTAAGATGAAAGTTAACCGGGGGTATCAAATGAGAGAGGAAGAAGGGGAAACGTTTCGGGTATAGAATACGGAGTCGCCCTGGATTGACAGAGGTGGAGGAAAAAAGGAGGGGGAGCGAAACCGAGATACAATAACTGATACGAGGCCTGGGGTCGCGTTTTTTTGCTTAGGAGGCTTTATATTCTGTCCTTTTACTGGACTCAGCGTTACAGCCCGAAACTTAAAGGTGACGCTCGTTTGGGTGATTGAGGTCGAGGCGGGGTGTAGCGAAGGGCACGTCGGCGGGTCGGAGGCCGTAAGCTCGGCGGAGTGTTTCACTGCGGCGCCGCTGCGCCATTCGGCCCGCTTGTCGGAGACTCACTTTAGTCACACTGGCGCACGGCGGGCCCCACAAGACACCCCGCTCGGTGCGCTGTAACGGCTGCCTCGCTACCCTTCACGGCCCTTTAAAACCAGTTATTATTATTGTTGTGAACTTTGTTTTCTTTCGCCGTGTTCGTATGTGCCTTTTTCGAGCTGCGTAGAAGGAAGTGGCGAGTCTGGAGGCTCCGGGATCAGAAAAATGTCTGCCGCCTTACACGTTTTGTCATTGTAACTTAAAATTGATTTGAATTCGGTTCCGGGGTGATAGTCTGTGCGGTCGATCTCACTGCGGATCGGTCCAGTCCGGTTATGATTTATTCAAGCAGCTGGTATGCCGATGGCCCGAGAGTCAGAGGCGGTGTGTTTTTAGATTTTGGTCTGGATTCATATAACGAAGAGTTTCAATAATTTGATTGCGGTATGATTTAATCCCAGTACATCATTTTCTGTGTGTGTATGCGCCTGTTTGTATACTGGGAAGAAACGCCTGCGATGCCCGAAAATGTACAGATACTGAGTCATACTTAATTTAATATGATTCCTGAATATTAAAAAATGAATAATCATACCTTTCTTTTTCGTCCCGGGTCAAATGTTGGGATGACAGTGGAAAGAAACTGGCGTTGGTCCGAATTAGCATAATACGTTGTTTACTTTGACAAAAAGTGATGCTGTCAACCGAAGCGCTTCATCCCATATCTCGTTATACAAATCTTCGTAGTTATTTCATGTATACGAGACTTAATTTTAAGGGTTACATCATTTTAAAAATGTTTCGAGGCGTCATCTAAATAAAACTATTACGGTGATATGTTTTTCAATATTTTTGTTTCTGGAAACCTCCTCTGACCATTTCAGTGGCGAATTGTGTCTTTGAATAAATGGCACATTATTCATATGCTCTTCCAACTAGTCTGAATGGTTAAAATAATAAAAGATATTAAATGTTTTAATGAGTCAGAGTATTTCTTAGACCTATATTA
This sequence comes from Hippopotamyrus pictus, assembly GCA_026781145.1. Classification (NCBI taxonomy): domain Eukaryota; kingdom Metazoa; phylum Chordata; class Actinopteri; order Osteoglossiformes; family Mormyridae; genus Hippopotamyrus; species Hippopotamyrus pictus. The sequence goes on from JAODLC010000002.1 coordinate 2,614,379, forward strand.
ATAAAGCTGATTAATATATGCGTTTGATGGAGTTCATATAACTGCAGTGTGTTCATGGCTGATATGTAATGACGCACTGTCAACTATTGCCCATTTTGATCCTAATTAAAATTAAATTAAATTTTATTGTGCCTTAATCATTTGGGTAAAGGCTAAATGTTCTGATAACATTTTTTCTCTTCTCCTAATTTCCTGCTGTTGGCATGGTATTTGTTTATTATATGTGATGAAACAAGGTTTGCGTGAATAGATGCTGCAGTGGTATTTGCTTTACATAGTTGATGGAAATTGGAAATTATGGGAGCCTCCGTTCTATTTAATGCCAGCTATCAGCTCTCGATCGGTGAGTTCTGGATCGTTTGTACTCGTCCCTTCATAGGGAGTGGATGCTTTCTTTTCACGGTCACTGCTAGGTAGAGCTTCGCTGAACGCACTGAGGTAGAGCTTCGCTGAACGCACTGAGGTAGAGCTTCGCTGAACGCACTGAGGTAGAGCTTCGCTGAACGCACTGAG
>JAODLC010000002.1:2631366-2647546 GCA_026781145.1 Hippopotamyrus pictus
GTGTGTGTGTGTGTGTGTGTGTGTGTGTGTGTGTGTGTGTGTGTGTGTGTGTGTGTGTGTGTGTGTGTGTGTGGTCCTCAAATGTGATCTATGCAAACACACAAATCGTCCCCAAAGTGTAATAAAACCTAAAATTTCCCTACTTTTGGGGACATCTTTTGAGGTTCCCATTTCGATAACCTCATTTTTACAAAAATCTGTGAATGCAATCATAAAAGTAAAAATGCCAAAAGTCTTGTATCTGGGTTGGTTACTTATGGTTAAGGTTAGGGATGGGTAGAGGTTAAGGGTGTCGTGATTGGGATTAGGGTTTTCCCAGAGAAATGAGTGGACGGTACCCATTTGAATAGGAAGATCAACTTTGTGTGTGTGTGTGTGTTCGTGTTCAGTATTTTCAGGAGTTTGTCTTGCAGTGTTCATGCTCATCTCCTAGCATGTCTGTTGTTCCTTGGCCAATAATCCTGTCCTTTCGTACGTGAGGGTTGCGGATGCACGTCGGGCCGCGAGGGTTTCTGGTGCCTTTTGTTCTGGCTGGACCTGGGTTCCTAGGTTTTTGCATGGGTTGTGCTTTTTGTGCTCTGCCGTGCTACAGATAAAAGGGACCTAAAAACCTTAAATCCTTATGCAGAGTCACAGCTTTGTAAATGTAGTTAATGACCAGCTAGTAACTTGTACTTCCTGTAGTTCCATAGTCCATTGAAAGACATTTTGTCCAGGTGTGGTAATTATATCTAGGGAAGTTTGAACTGTGGGGGGGTGGGGGGCATGTGCCCCCAATATTTACTCTCTCCTTAGCCCTTGGATGTATCTACAGGTATGTTAATGGGTTACATTTGCCAGGTGTTTTCTATAGTGCGGTTTGTTAAATTAGCTGGGGAAGCTGATCCCTTGCAGAAGCAGCCAGTACTTATACACACACACACACACACACACACACACACACACACACACACACACACACACACACATTATGTGATTTGGCCACAAGGTGGCGATAAATGCATTCCCCCGGACTTAAAACTGTGCCCTGAGAAAAGATTCATTTCATCAATGGAAAAAATACTGTGGATTTAATTTGGCAGTATTTTGCTTTTTTGTCATACTTAGCAGCATCTGTAATCTTACCAGTTGTAATATTTCATAACATTTCAACACCTTATCCTTTCATTGCTTAGTCAATATTATTTTTCAAAACATCTTAGAACACTTATACATTTATACATCTTGATGATATATGGGAGTGATTGGCGTTGAATACCTTCCTCACTGGTGCTACACCCAGGGACCCAGTTTGAACCTTTACCACTGTTTCCCAATCCAGTCCTCGGGGGCCTGCAGACCGACCACATTTTTACTCCACCGGGAGCTGGGAAGGAGCAAAAATGTGGAGACTGTGGCTCCCAGAGACCTGACTTGGGAAGCATTGCTTTAGGTTTGTACACGAGTAGTTTAGGAGTCTGATAATGATGCTGTTCCCATTTTAGAGCATTAAGTTGTAGTAATTTAATGCAATGCCAGTGTAGTGCATATTTTGGTGACATCATTTTGTGATGAAAGGTTTAAACCCCTCCCCTTTCATTTGAAGCTTTGTTTCACTGATTTGTAAGTCTGTGCCCCCTTTTACCCCCAGAAAACTGCTGTCTTTGTCTTTCCATTTACCGAAGTAGCCGCAACCTCATCGTTTCTGTCCTAATTCCCCCCCCCCCCTTCCCTTACAAGCAGCTAATCTGAGAACGTTGAAGTTTTGAGGTCACCGCAGCAGTTACTCATACTAACAATAATCCCCCGGCAGTGACTCCTCTCCACCTTTTCCACTTGGGCTTTCACAAGCACATCTGTGGGATTGTAGCGTCGATCCAAAATGCCCCTCTCCCCCCCTCCCGAGTGCTGGAGGAGCGATTCATCCAACCGATTCTGCCCACTGCAATAACGATCAGGCCTGGACTTCCTGTTCTTACTGGGGAAGTCGAAATGTAACACAGAGCCAACTTGTAGACATCGGTTATATGCAATAAAACATTGACTTTTTAATAAATCAAAATAGCCTTAAAATGACTGCAATATACAGAGGTGAAAATAAATAGTTTTATAATAACAATAATAATAATGCTACTGTTTGTCTACTTGGTCCACTTAGTACAAGGCTGTGGTAATCCACTCGATGTCCAGTACCAGCACTGTCCACTGTGCTGGAACAAAGCGCCCTGTCGCCGTCCCACATGGACACAGGTGTGTGTGATAACGCGTCTTTGGTATCCAGGGTTTCTTTGGCGAGTCTAGGCTTTGGTACAGCTTGGCTTTCATATTGCAGTCTGAGTGTCATTTCACCAGGTGCGAGGTGGTGTGGTTGTAAACAAGCACTCCTTCCAGAGGGCCTTGGTCACACCTAACATGTGCTTATTTACACATATAATTAGTGTTTTTGTTGTGTTTATTTTTTTTTTTTGTCTGGAGCTGGGGAGAGATGAGTGCCCTTTACCACTCCATAGCTTTTTTTTTTTTTTTTTAATCTTCGTGAAGCGCTTGTCCATTTCCTGGGGCTTTGTCCATCTGGCTGAGAATGTTGTCTTCCAGTGCTAAGTCTTTCCCCTTCAGTCTGTGGTGGGACAGGGTCCTGGTCTGAACCATTGCTAGGCTCTCTCTCCCTCTCCTTCTGCTCCTGGTCTCCTGTGTCTTACTCATACGGTTTGGTCCATTCCAGCAAGGAACCTTGCGCAATAACAAAGTTTCACTGGCGGAGTGAATTCATCCACTCGCGTCCTGATCTGCGTGATGACTCGCTAACGGGTGGGTCGTGTGTGTCTGTGTGCGTGTAGCCTGTGTGTCTGTGTGGCCGAGCGCTTCAGCCAGATTCACTAGCGGTCGCCAGCCGCTCGCACCCTCTTGCTCCGCTTGCTGACGGTGGTGAAGCGGAAAGGCTGTAGGTCGGGCTGCTCGCCTGGAGGGAAGCGCTTCAGGAAGTGCACGTCCTGCTGGTTATGCAGCGTGTGGGGTCCTCGCCGAGGGCGCCCCCTCTTGGTGAAGCCCACGTACCACCCGGCGTAGCGTGCCGACATCAGCGCTGTGTAGTGATTCTCCAGCACCTTCTCCACGAAGACACAGTCAGCGCTGCGATTGCTCGCCTTCTGGGAAACACGTGCGGTAAGACCATGAGAGTCAGTGCGGTTGTCATGCCAGGTATGGTATCTCCACTCCGAAATGAAGGATGACCTCTATAGGTGAAGCTATATCTGTTTACAGTATTTTGAGACGTGGTCAGCCGTTCCTCACTCACCTTGCCCACCAGTTTCCCCCGCCGGTTCATGCACAGGTAGTAGTTGGTCTCCTTGCCACGTATTCTCACTTGGCTGCCGAAGGTGTCTGCTTCCACTACGAGCTGGGCTTGTGAAGAGACGGACGGACAGAAAGGGGGCGTGATATTAGTAAAGGAGGGGAGGGAGGGTTGAAGGATGGCTACGGCACAGAATACAGTTGTGATCCAACCATTGGCGGGTAGAGGGGGAAGCTGCTGCGACTTGGGTTAAAACCCTCCATCCCAGAGTTAAAAACTCCTGCTTTCTCTTAATATCATGTGGAGACTCTGTAAAGTTATGTACTAGGTACATATGAAGCCTTTAAGGCAGCCACACAAACCTATGTCACGCTGAGACTTTAAAATACACTTAAAAACGGAGTTTAAAAATGAGCAGAGGAACAAGCCCAAACCAATGACCTGCTGTCCCTCTCGATCCATATATTTTAGGATTCTTTAAAAAGGCTATTAAGGATTTCTGTAGCCATGTCGAGTGACTGTTTAACAGTATTGGTTTAAATGTCATATTAGCGTCTTTAGGGGAAAGGACAATAGCACAGCTCCACTGGATGACAGACTGATAACCCCCTGCCGCACATGCAGCCAGTGCCCTTCCAGTGGAGGCTGGTGGGAGCGCGCCTTACCATATCTGTCTCCATCCTCTCCACGGGCGCTGATCTTCCTGCCCAGCACCTGCAGGTGCTTACCGCTGGTGCGGCTGTACAGCTGATAGACTCGGTGGTGCCTCCGGCTCATTGCGTCTCGAGCCCTCGTCTGGTTCTCTACGTGCACACTGAAGTTGACGCCATCCCTGCCGAACACCTGCGGACCCCCCCCACAGTTACACTGTTAGTGTACACACACACACACACACACACCAGTAACCGCAAATCTCTACTTGGATACATGCTTGCAGACACTCCTACCTGTAAAGGATTGTTCACCACCAGCAATGTCTGAATACATCTGAAAGAGAGGGAGAGACTGGATTGAGTTATAAAGGAGAGTAGTGTCCTTAGGCTCTGTCAGTCTCTTGTCGGTGTGCTTTGGTGAAAAGCTCACAAAATAATGTCAACTCTCGAGAGAACATGTCCCAGCATGTGTCACCTCTCGTCCATTTTTCCATTTCAAGCATCTCCTCACTGAAAATCTGAGATTCCTGCCAAGCATTTGAGTCTTAAAAAAATTCCTAAAAGCCTGGATCGATTATCTTGTCAAGTAGGTATTAATCACCCTTGCATCTTCCCTTGCACTCTGAATGGGTACTTGTGCACTTCCTGTTTGTGTCCCAATGTGCCAATGCCCATTGCATCCTGCGGTCACCCCATCGACTTTCCTTGTATCTATGAAGTGCCTCTGTTATCCTCAGACATCGTATCTGCAGGAAGGTATTTGCTGGAATGCTACTGTCCTTGGATCTGTCACTGGACAGCTAGTCTCTGAGCGTTGCTAGTTTAATCCTAGCGCTCCCATGATTTTAAACAGTTAATGAATTGCAAATAATAAATAAACTGACAAAATATCACAAGCATAATTGAGGTACTAATTTTTTACTTGCACAATACAGGACTCTCCAAAGAGGTGTAAAAATTGTCAAGAAATTTGGGATAGACTTAAGGTTCTGTACAATTGAAATCACCGAATAATCAAACCTGGTGTTCAGCATCTGTAATATCACACTGTGCCATTTTAAACTGCACACCATCTCGCTACCCTCACAGCTTGAATATAGTATCCCGACCATTATTCCACACTAGCCAACATCTGGAATCCAGTGCAGTAACCGCTACTCTGTGCTAACCCACAACCCTCATGTCTAGAGTCATCTGCTATAACCAGTGATTCATAGCCCTCAGGACTACAGTAGGAAGTAACTTAACATCTCTCTGCATTAGGTGGTGACTGGTCAGAGTAAACCGCCGTTTATGTTACAGTAATAGTGGAGTAACTTACAAGAAAGTCAAGGCGGAGAGAATGGACTGCATCGCTCCCCCAAGCGACCGTGAAGCTTCAGCGCACGTCTGTTCCCACGGTGGATTCGAAATATCTGAGCCAGGAAGAACCGTTTAGCTGTGCCGTCCTCCTAGGAATAAGCGTCCGATTATGAATCCGTTCGGTGGATGGAGGGACGTCGTGGCCAGCCGCCAGTCCCGTGCGCATTAGCGGTAAGCGGCGGGCCCCTTGGTCGGGCTGAACACGGGGGTGGGGTGTGTTCCGATGGGACGCTTGTGCCACTGTGGTTGCAGCTGAATAAGCAGCACTCCGCGGAGAGCCGTCTGACAGGGACTTTTAGTGCCGAGAGAAGAGAGGGGCAATAACTGATTACCACGCGGTGTCAATAAAAGAGTTTGCTCACTTTAATTCCATAGTCAGCTGGCTTATATCCCAGTCTTTCGCAAGAGTTTGGTCGTTAGAAACATAAGGTCGCCAGGTGGGTTGCGATGGGAGCAGCCAGTTCACCACGGATGCTCCAACGGTAGGATGTGAATGACAGTCTTCCGCTGTGGCTAATATCTTGTTGTCCGGCGCAGGGGCAGACTCTGCACCGCTTCTTCTGTTTTTATAAATCCGTTTTGAATACTGTAAAATTCAGTTTACAATGATTTTGCGAATAAAAAAATAACCTGCTACTGGTTGACGCGTAAAGGGAGGAAAAAGAAAGCAGGCATACGGAGGAATGAGTTTTATGAATAGGAAAGCTTGGGGTGGGGGTGGCAAGAAGGGGAGAGGGAGTTGGTCTAGTTCCTGTGATGCGAGATCAGTAGCGGCGGGAGGGAGAAAACCTGGCCGGCGTAGAGATGAGGACGGCAAAAAGGCGATGGGTCTGCGAGCTCCAAGTGCCGCTCGGTGGAAGCAGTCATGGTTATGCCTTCCGGAAAGGTCGGCGAGTCCAAGGCTTTTGGAACTGAGACCTGCAATTGCCAAAAGACATCACTGAGAGCACGGGCAAGGTCCTGCTTAGAGGATGTTTAATAAACGATCAGAGAGAGTATAGCGACAGCTTTGTCGGGGTAGCGGATACAGCTACTCGCGGCGGCAGCGTGCAGGGGATAAATCCGCACCGCACCTGATCCGCGGCGCGCTGCCTGTCGGCGACTCTCACTGAGCTCCAGCACAATACCAGCCCAAAAACACGCAGATGACATCACCCTTTAAAATTTCGGAGGAAAAAAATGCCATGCGAGTTCTTTTTGTTGTTGTTTATGCTTGCACGGTTAAATTTGTGCAGTTCAACTACCAGCTCCCAAAATTCCCAGCAGAAAAGTGCAGGCTGTGATTTTGAAGTTTCAAGTTGGGTGCGTTGTCGGTGTCTCCGCTTTGCCCAGAATCTGTCCGATACGAACGGTATCCGTTTAAAACCTCTTAAAACCTGCCCCGTCTCTGTTCTCTGTCAGCCTCGATGCTTTTCTCAAACATAAATAAAAAATTCCATTCAGTGAAATAATTTCGACTGTCACTTATATTAACTATTAATATGTGTCATGAAACGTGAGTATTTTTTTCCTCGATTTCTTTTTCCAAATAAGACCTTTGACAGAAAAAGCAAGTCAGCAAGCTTAGATCTCACTCCGAGTGAAAACAGTACAAGATTTTAACAGCGGGCAGATCAATCCTCCCCTTTCCTCTCTCGCATCCTCCCTCCTTCTCGCTCTCTCATCCTCTCTCCCTTTCTCCTACACATTTATTGGATCCAAATGAGATTAGTTCATGTATGATGCTGATTCTCATTGTAGCGTGCTGCAACTAAAAATAAGTAAAACTGGATAAGCGGTCCACAAATCTCTCGTTTGTTTCAATGTTACTTAAACAAAACAAGAGAGCGAGTTTTTACTCAGGTCTGTTAAAACGAAAGAATACCTTGTTCTGCCTCAGCGGGCTGACACCAACTGGACAACGCAGAGATAAAGGAAAAGGGGAAAGAAAGAAATAAATAAAGAAAGAGCGAAGTACGGACTACCGATCATCCTTAACGCAGGAAGCTTTTGCCCCAGCTGCTTTGAAAGCGCTGGGGTCTGATTTTGCGTTTCAGAACTTGGGAGAATAACAGGAACGAGTGAGTGAGAAGGGAGAGGGAGGGAGAGGGCGTGAGGGAGGTATGTAAGCAAAGAAAGGGATCCAAAACGAACATTTCTCAGGGATTTCGGCTGCACCACCCGCCCCCCCGCGTCAAAACCGCAGACACTCGGCCAGTCGGCCAACCCAGTTCGCAATCTCAAGTCGATTTTTAACTTCCAAATGCGCTTTTGCATGAATTATTAGTATCCTCCTAATTATTAAAGTTTGCATTTCAGACACAAAAATGAGGAGACGTAAAATGACCATAGTGTAGGACTTAGACACTGCGGGTAAGGCGGAGGTGCTTGCTTTTGAAGTTGCGGGGGATCTGTGACTGGTCTGGACAGCCTGTTACAAGGTAGCGGACAGACAGTTTTCCGCTTTCAGTTCCTCAGCTCTGAAATCCGTCAGTCGGGCTTTCCGTGGAAGTGTGGACGAATGGTTTTCTGGCTGTAGGGTCAGCCCTGGGTCACAGTATGAGCAGTTAGCTGTCAGAATACCCTCCCCCTTCCTTCGACGACGGATCTTGCGTGTTGACGTATGTACTCCATGAATGTTAGTCCCGCTCTAGATGCGGGAGTTGGGGGAGGGGGCGCGCTTGTATTGGACCGCATTAATGAATCTCAAGGGTGTATAAATCCGTTTGACAGGAAACATCACGCTTGACCGGGGAGTGTCATTCGCTGAAAATCAGTCTGTATGTGAATGCGAATGGTTTAGATGCATTTCTTGTTTAGAGCAGCAAAAGTGTGCTCCACCAGGTGGCGCTATGCAAATAATAGCTCTAAGCTGTCTAGTCATACCCTTAGGATAGATTATAAAATGTATTAAAGAAAGAAAGAAATCTTCAGCTTTCCATGTTCACATTTTGCATATAAAATATATATAAATTAAATATGAAATGTAATAACAGGTGTATATGTGTACAGATTCTGGAATAATTTCTCTGTTTAATTTTAAATTTCATTGTCTATTAACAAAGATTAAAACATGCCTAAAATGTTGACGTAAACACTCATTTAAGGAGCTTTACTGAGTCTATTCACCAAATCCACCCACTTTACTTTTCACATCCCCGTGGGCTCCAACATTTCAAATTAAAACTCATTCTGTGACTTATTCCGTGACTTTTAACCGTTTTATGGCAAAACACACAAAATGCACGTATTACACTGTGGTGTTATATTTGGCCATAAATGAGGTCAATAAATACTGGCTACCCTTTTGACCTTATTCCAGCACTCGAAATAACGTGCAATTTCCCTCCGGGTATTTAGAAATCCTGTAGGCTACAGAAGGAAAACGAACATGTACTAATTATTAATGTGTAAAAACGTATATATACTTTCTATATCCTTCCATATGTATTCAGCGTTATGGAGCCATTTAGGTCATAGAGGAGGCAATCAAAATGGACACCCCATCTCTCTGTATGTTTCTCCCCTCCCTTCTGTCAATTTGGAAGGCTGAAAGTGTCACAATAAGACTCCCAGTATTGACGAAATAATTCGTCTCCTTCAAGTGCTGGTAATAACGCTCAGAGATGAACCATGGTCTGGAACAGGCTGGGCTTCGCATTGTGTCTAAACTGCTTTTGCTAAAAGAGGGCGAGAGAGCATTGTAGTAAGAGTGGCGGTGTATGCCTTTCCCCCTCCCTCTCTCTTTGTGTGTCTTGTATTGATTGTTCATATCTAGCCTCCTGTGGGTATTGATCCTTTTCAGACATTTGCAATAACACACAATTGCACACACACGGAGAATGGCAGAGAGACTACAAATGTGCTCAGTGGTTAACTATTTTTCATGCACCTTTGATGCTTTTGCCAGTTCTGTTAATGAGCAGAAGGAAAAGTTTCCAGATTAGCCAGAGATTACCTGGCAGTGCCTACCCCCCGCCGCCGTGTTCGGATTGCTGTAATGAGACGGGCGCTGAATCCGCCTCACTCCATCCCTGTCTCGCCGCGGAGATAATGGACGCAAACTCTCCAGCTGCCAAGGTCAGGGGTTAGGGCAGGGAACACGCTAGCGATGAAGACGACACAAATCTGACAAAGAGCGTACAGGGGTAACCGCACGGAGACCAGAGAAACAACAAGCACATATGTTGCAAGGAATAAATAAATAAACGATCGATCAATGAAGCCTTATACTTATAGAATCTTAGATCTGTCTGCTGACACATAAAACTAACATTAATACATAGGCCTTTGCGCTTTTTTTGTCGTGAAACTGTGAATTTACTAATGTTCCATTTCAAAATATATGATGCGTGGTAAATATGTTAGTGTAGCAAATTAAGACAGGGTTTTTAAAACAGCTCAGTGTACTTTTCGGGATATGTTTTGCGGTTTATATGATTTATATACATTATAATGGAGAGTGTATAAACTTATTTTGCCATAACCTGTTTACATACCTATTTGCACCGATTACGCTGGTTTCATAGGAGTAATTTAACCACCAGGCACATGGCGACTGGTTGTATAGGTTAACCTGCACTAGCTGCTTTACCGCCACTGGCTGCGCAGTTTAACACCAGCGGGCGCATTTACGTGCTGGTTCTGGAAACGGTTTTTTTTTTTTTTTTTTTTTTTAAACCAGACACCGTCCTACATGTGGCGGGACGCAGACGGCAACCACACTGGCAACGTGAGAGTCTTACTGGAAAGCTTTTCGTCCCGAAAACCTGAGCACTTCATTATGATTAAAAACACACAAGGCTTAGGAGATGTTTGTGGCAGTTGCTCTTAATTAAAAACATGCAGAGTTAAGAGGCGATTTTTCTAGAGTGCCCTCGAGTTCTGCATTATATTCTTCTGTCTGATGCCTCCGTTCCATCCACGATTCGTTAGTGGGGCTCCACAGGAAAGCTGCACTTTTTATGTATTTTTAATGTAGCCAGTATATCGTGATATATATTCAAATATGTTCCTTACATTTTTCATTTTATATGTCCTCATACGTTACCGTTACGCTGGGGCTAGCGTTCGGGGTTTCAGTCATAAACTAATTTAATGAATCCAGTTTGATGCATACATGGCATTCCTCTGAGTCTGCAGGGAGACGCAGCTGGAATCAAAAGACGGAATTAAGAAAGCAGGAGTAATTTCTAAAGGACGGCACCGCAGACATGAAAAATTCGATTCTCTCTCTCTTTCTTTTTACATTTTTTTTCCAGCACAACTGACACCAGACAGCTGGAGTTTAAAGAAGATTAAATTGCAGAATCAGAAGTCCCGTTCGATGGGAGACAGCTGGAATGTGAAGGAGATGAAATTGCAGGATCAAAAGGTCCAATGGGAAGCTTCCTTTGACTGCCGCTGTTTGGGGACAAAAAGAACACAACGCATCTCCTCTGGGACTTTTCTTGTAGGCCCTTGATACCAACACATCCATCTACTATCCTACTTTCTGACCCAGCGGACATTTTCTTTTTTTTTTCTTCAAAAAAAAAAAAAAAAAAAAAACTTTCTTAGGGCGTCATATTTTCGTTCATCTATGATTTGTAGAGCACGCTGAGTAAACATCAGCTTTTTAATGATTTAAAAACAAAAAAACGGAAGGTTTAATGCTGACGTTCCACAAACTCAAACTCCAGGTGAGTGGTGGATCTAGCGGATGTGGACGAGGCTCCTGCTCGAGGCCCTTCTTCTGCGCTGTGATTTTAAAAACAGATCGTATATTTTGGACCCATATCTGTGTTGTTTTTCCTTTTTTATGTCCATCATGGGACTATAGCTTCTCTCGCTTCCTTTTCATTTACACTCCACTTAATGCCAAGGCATTAAACAGAACTTATAATGTTCAGCAAATGCACACTGTTAACTTGTCATTTATAATGGTTAATATGTATACATCATATAACATGCACCACCTTAATGATATATTACACTATTGCTGTAGGACTGCAGGCGTCCCCTTGGCCCTATTGCTCTGAGAGGAACTGCATGCTGCTCTTATTTTCGTGTGGATTTCCACCAGGAACTCCTGATTTTTTTCTTCTAGACGCACATACTTCAGACAGATTTTATGTTAATAATCGACATCTTCATTATCATATTCAAAACCGCTCTTCTAACAATCAGCAAGATATTTCCCCTCACTTAAAAAGATCTTGCATTGCCTTTGGATAAATCTAGGTTGTCTGCGTTAAGAAAATGGACGGGCGAAAGTGCGTCACGCGTGCAACTGATTTGAAGTGTCTGGAAGTTTCTGGAGGATTGTGTCTAACTTTTAACTTTTTATACTCATCGCTCCAGCCATTGCTGTGCTTTTCATGCAGGCCTTTGGTCAGGAGTGTGTCCATCCCTGCTCGCACAGACAAGCAAATGCTATATGGTACACACCTACAAATGCTATATGGTACACACCTACAAATGCTATATGGTACACACCTACAAATGCTATATGGTACACACCTACAAATGCTATATGGTACACCCACATTCGCTACATTCACTTATTCAGCAGATAGTTTTACTCAAAGCACTGTACATTTGAGGAGAGTTGGGTGGCCCAACGTCCCAGGAGCAGTTGGGGTTAAAGGCTGAAAGGCCCAAAAATGATTATATTATTCTGTCTCCTACGGGATTTAAGCCCAGAACCTTCCACACATGAGCACTGACCCCTAACCTATCGAGCTGCGAACCCGTAACGATGTTAGTATTGGTACTGCTAATCGGCTAGGCTAGCAACGTCACTGTGTCACCAGGGAAGCCTAGATAGGTGCTCAGATACCGGTGTTGCTGTCAGTTGGGAAATTATCCCAGTTACTTGCTTTTCTCGCTACCAGGCTAACGGCCTAACTCATGTCCCTGGTAAAAATCACGGTTCCTGTGATCTTAGTGGATGTTGCTCCTATATGTTACTCTAATGTCAGGCAGAAGGGGGCCATGCTTGTGCAGAGCTGCCCGCTGATGCCCCGAGTTATGTCACTTTCAATGCCTGAATGCCTGTTCAAAAACGCTATTATTCAGACCTAAATATCCCCCAGTCTCCGTTATTCTGAGAGCCCTTCAAACCCGCCGCTGGGTGCCTGCCTATAAAAATCGGAAAATCGATTCGCTTCAGGCGGCAAAAGGCTCCCTTTAAGAAGTCAATTCTCTATTATTCCTCAAAAAGAGGATGAAGAAAGCTGTGGAATGTGAAAGAGAGTGTGAAAAAGCAAGATATGGAGGGGAGGGGTGGGGGGGGGGCGACAGAGCTGATGTTTTATGTATAAAGTTGTAATACTTTCATAAAAAAATTGCATAATAAATATGGCGATCCCTGCAGAGTAACACACTTTATGATCGCTTTTTGGGTTTTATTTTGTATTTCTTTTTGCTTTCATTCATGCAGACTATGGAAAGCTCCTTCAGTTTGCTCAGTACTGATGCTCTGTTCTTTGAAGTTGATTTAGCTTTGTCCAAAGCGTCTTTTTCCTCTAGAAAAATGGGTTATTACTGAAGCATGAGTAGCAATGCAGTGATGAACTCCTAGAAGGACTCCTGGCTGCCCCCTTGAGGCCAAGTAAGTAATTAATAAAGACTCGCGTCTGGTTCCATACATCCATACAGTGGATACAGTGGCTTTATTACAGTATATCTAAATAAGGCTCCATTTGACATCACTTGACAGCTCGTGCATAAAATTCATGGCAAAATGTTGATCTTCTTTACAATGGTTTAAAATTTAATGAGCACACCTGTGGGTGCGGGCTCGTGTTCAGCATGAAAGGACACGAGCTTAACACGCCTTCCAGATGCATTTCACGTTTATGCGTTTAGCAGACGCTTTGGTCCAAAGCGACCTACAAGCGAGGAGCAGCCAGTTTCCCTGGAGTTATTCGGCTTAAGTGCCTCGCTCAGGAGCCCGACAGTCATGTCATTCTGCCAGGCACGGGTTTTGAACCAGTGACCTTCCAGTCGTTGGCACAGAGCCTCACACCATCCCGCTTCTCTCACTGCTTGGTCTGCCGCCATTTTGAGCAGACTGATCTAGACCGAGTGTTCTTCATTGTTCCACGTGCTGTAATGCACACACACGCACACGTTCTGTCCTGCCATCTCTGCCCTCCTTACTCAGGACGGCTCACACATGTTATCCCCTCTGTCAGCTGCTCCCTCTTGTACCCCCTTCCTCTCTTCCCCTTGTTCCATTTAAAAATCCAGTGGCCCCCCCACCCCCCACAGGGGGACCTGTTGAGTGGATCCAGTCTGTGCCAATTCCGCAGACATGCTTTGAATTTAGCTGCTCTCTTCCACACTCCTCTCCTCCGCTCTTCGGGCTCTGCAGTGTGTGTCTGTGCCTCTTGGCATGTCCTCAGTCTTTCCAAGCTTTGAAGACACTTCAGATTTCTAATAAAAGACAGGTCCTCACCACAACAAAAAGCCATCTTTGAGTTTTTCATAAACAATGTATTTCTTTTCTCCCCCCTTTAACATCTTTTACGCAGTTCCCCCTCCCTCTCTCTCTCCTCCTCTCCCTCTCTCTCCCTCCTTTTTTTCAGTCTTGGCTTGCGAAGGGGTACATGCACTTGCTAAGCTTTTTCTGTGGGTTCGCCGCTCTCTGGAACACATTAGCAGCCAAGAGGGAGGGAGAGCTGGTGGAAGAGAATGAGAGGTGGAATGAGAGGGAGCTGAGAATGAAGGGAGAGGACAGGTAACGGTTAATGAGCACGCGCGTGTTTGTGTGGCTTGGCTGCGTCTGTGTGTGAGATGTGCTGATGAACACAAATCACTGGTCATGTAACCCCGCGAGGCCTAAAGCGGTGAGTCAGTGTGATCTGTTTATCAAGGGCATCTCAGCCTGGGAGGATCCCAGTCATGCAGGATCCCCCCTTGCCCTGTCACTGCCAGATCTTTCCCCTCCACTCCCCCACCTTTACCAGCCTTTCCGGTCCCGACCTGGCGATTAATCAACGGCACTTTCCGAACAGGTACTGATAATTCTGGCTCTGAGCGGCCCATCCCGTCTCGCGTCTCGCCTGTCGAATGCCACGGTCCCTCTGACTCTCCATTCTCCTCACATACCCCTCTTTCAGCTGGCAGGGCCGCCTCGCCACAGCCGTGGAATTCAAAGTAAATAAATGGACATTTTTCTGCCACTTTTTCTAGGAGAAGAATAACAGAGTGTGTAGCATGTGTGTGAAGCTGCAAACCGCAGCCTCATTGGAGCTATTAGGGACTGGCTGGGAAGGAACACAGAGCAGGAGCAGATGGAGCAGCTGTACACCGCCATCAGACACACATACAAATACACACGACCTTTCCATCTCCGCAGTCAGGAACGCTGACTTTCCCATCCCGGAACGCGGAGCCATGGTCTCCCACACATGCCCGCCGTCTGTCCCCGCTCCGGATTCCCCGATTCAAACACAAAGCCGCAGATGCCCTAACCATGCCAAGTCCTGAGTTTGGGAACGTGTGTCAGGGACATATCAGCCAAGCCCACGAGGAGATGCAGATGGGGGTGTTGTGTGGTCTGGCAGGTTAGGATGCTGTGCCCATTATCGGATGATTGCTGGTTGGGATCCTGTGATCGCAAAGGTGAGTTTGCCATTGTGTCCTTGAGCGAGGTCTGCAATCCCAGTTACCTCAAGTAAGGGTGTACCTAGAGATTCTGGGCCCCCTGGCAAAATGTCACCTTGGGTCCCACTGTCCAGTCTCACACATTCTAGGGCTCCTGTCGAGTGCTGGGGCCTCTGGATCTGCCACTGGCGCAAAATTTGGCACACCCTGCTTTCTCGACTGTAAGACTCTAGGAAATGCACTGTAAGCACTGCCCCCTTGTTTAAATTGCCACCGCCGCCATCATTAAACGCTGCTCTCCCAGTTTAGCGTACATGTGTTAACTGGTGGTTTTTCCCATAATCAATCTCTGTATCTGGATGCCCGAATATTGATGTAAATTACATGCTTGACTCAGAAGGCCGAGAGCAATCTTTGGGTTACCAACTCAGCCTTAATTATCAGCTTTGTATACATATTATAACATGCAGTGTATACCGTATATGGTCTATATGTGCTCACATCTAGGTGTTTCTTTTTTTTGTAAAATTTCCTATCCAGTGATTTTTCATGCTACCTATACAATGGCCCAGCCAAGTGCTAACTGTACAGTGAAGGATTATAGCAGTGCTGACAGCAGAGTATCAAAGCAAATCACTTTATCACATTGCTTGACATTTGGTAAGTACAAGTGACACACGTGTGTAAGTTTACAACAGCAACAATGAAATAGTGCATATAAAAGTAATCGTGCAAATAGTAAGTAAATGTATAAATCGCCTTTCGCAGACAAGAAGCCACAAAGCACTCTATAGCACTAAAACACTTAAATGCACCATCAAGATAAAACAAAAACAAGGAAAAGTAAACAAAAAAAAATACAAAAAACAACAGAATACAAGCAACTCAATTCAAACGGCTGCTTAAACAAAAAAATCTTTAAGAAATAAGTATACAAAAATGTAATAATAAATAATGTGCAAATTAAAAGAGAAATGTGACAAATACAACAAATGTCATATTAATACTGGGATGCCGACTCTCATGCATCTGGCGTGACACGTTTTCAGACTCATGTATGAAATCTTACGGCAAATCCATATCATTCCACTGCAAACCTAAAATTAGCTGCATCAAAAGTGTTGTGGTGATGTGCAAACCCTACAGACTATTTACAAGGTAGCCTAATAAAACTGTTACATACATGTAAATGCATGTGCTTGTGTGTGCAGACTTGTCTCAAACTGAAAATCTCACTCCAGCCGGCTGACTAAATTGACAACCCATGTAATATATATATATATATATATATATATATATATATATATATATATATACACGG
>JAODLC010000002.1:2653044-2674393 GCA_026781145.1 Hippopotamyrus pictus
ACAGTCTGTCACTGTCTCTGTCCCTCCATACAGTCTGTCACTGTCTCTGTCCCTCCATACAGTCTGTCACTGTCTCTGTCCCTCCATACAGTCTGTCACTGTCTCTTTCCCTTCATGCAATGTGTCCCTGCCTCTTTCCCTCTCCCTGTCTGGGCACAGGGGAATGATTAGTTGAGAAGACATTCAGATTTTCCTTCCATGTGCCGTGCCAGCAAGTGCTTGTGCGTCTACTGCTGAGAAACTGGCTACAGCAAGGAAGGGCAGTAGCTGAAGGGGCGAGCTTTGTGCTCGTGTGAATTGTGTGTTACACTGTGTTTCGCCTGAGCTGGAATCCATTTGTTTGGTGGCACATGTGTTTACATGTGTTTGTGTGCCCATGTTTGTCTGTATGCGTTTGAGTGTGTATGAGTGCGTGCGTGTGTCTGTGTGTCTGTGTGTGTGAGAGAGAGACTTGCCCGTGGGAATTCTGACACTGGGTATCCTATGGTTGCGTGAATCCAGATGTGAAGTACTGAGTAGCGAAACCTGACCCTCCCCCAGCCCTCCTGCCCAGAACTCTGCACTCACACACATGTGGAAACAATTCAGAGTGTGCCCTGGGTGGGGGCAGCCCTCTCTCACACACGCTCACGCGCACACACACACTTACACATGTACACCCATAATGCACTGACTTGCACACACACACGCTCTCCAACACCATCTCTTAAACACGGTTACACATGGTAAAGTGTGCACATATTCCTGCAGATGCATACATATATACTTATGCACACACACACTGGCATGTGAGATACCATTAGGTCATCGGTACCACACAGAGTTTGCCTCTCTGAGCAGGAGAAACTATGGTATGGCTTTAATATTTAATCCATCTGTTTCAGCTGGTTACCCAGGAAGTTTTTTAAGTAACCTTAAAAGCCAAACGAGATGGAAAATATAACGTATATGCTTTCACTCTTTGTTAGCACGTGCTGACGTTATTGCATATATGCTTGTGTGCACATGGGTATAGGTGCAGGTGTTTCACTGTGCTTCAGCGCAAGTGTGTGCAGGTGTTACTCTGTGCGCTGGGCACAGTTATTTGTGGCTTTCTGCTGCCTGGGACTCAAAGAGTCTCAAAGAGTCTTTCGCTGGGTGTTGATTTCCCCTTGACGATCTGTATTTTGCATGTTTAACTGGAAGTCAGTACAGTTGCCGACTTGTATTCGCAGGCGGAGGCGTAGAGGCAGGGTCCCAGCGCAAAAAGGTCAGGGGAACTGACAGAAAAACTTGAAATATCTAGAATTTCAGAGCAGGCCAGAAAAGCCAAACACGGGGAAGCCGGTTATTTTATTCACTGGCAGGAACAACACGATAGATCTTGGCAATGCAAGGGAGAGCATGAATGTTTGTGAGCGTAATGAACAAGTCCCTGTTCAGGTGAAATTCTGCGATGAAATGTACACGGAGTAAACAGCACCGGCCCCAGAAAGTTTGTCTCTGGTTCTCAGTGCTCCAGGAAACGAGGAGTGGAATTCCTGAATACTTGGGTGGTTTTGTTTTGAGCTGCGCTTTCGTCATCTGTGATTGGATGGCAGGTTCAAGTACGGATCGATGCATTCTGGGAGCTCTTACCTCCAGTAACATAAGCGTGCCGAGGCAGCTACAGTATGGGTGGGGGTGGAGGGGAGGGGGGCAAAAAAGGGTGTTCGGAGGGCAATTGGGGCAAAGAGCTTGCAGGTTCATGTCTTGCACAGCTGTCCCCCTGGGTATACCGCAGTGCTGTAAAACCCACAATACAAATCTGAGAGCAATGCAGGCAAACCAAAGGGAGAAATGTGTGCATGTGACTTTGAGCTTCTTGCGTGTGTGTGCCTGTGCGCGTGTATGTCTGTGTGTGTATGTTCCTTCTCATCTTTAATACCCTGACAAGGGAGGCACTGGAGCTGACTCTGAAGAAGAAGAAGAAGGGGGAACAAAAAAAAGAGCAGGCCTCAAACATCTGCTGAATGTTTCAGATCAGCTCCGTCTGGGTCCTTGTCACTGCCAGTACACTGTCAAGACATCTGCAGCAGAACACCAAGCCCACACAGAACCGCAACAGAACAGTGCTACACACTCCCGGGGGGTGGGGGGAGAGTACAGGAGAGTGTCAGGGAAGGGAGTGAGTGTGGGGAGAGGGGAGAAGGAGAAGGAGAGCGAGGAGAGGGGGCTAGAGGGTAAGATTGTTTTCGATACAGCCAAAGCACAGAAACAAGCCAATTTCTGTAATTTAATATTTCACTGCCTACACATCTGGAACTGCACGTAAAAAAAAGGAAAACAAGCAGCGAGAGGAGAGGTTGTGACACTGCCACACGAACTGTGAGTGATGCCCTCGAGCCCTTCAGATCGCCCGCCACACGAACTGTGAGTGATGCCCTGGAGCCCTTCAGATCGCCTGCCACATGAACTGTGAGCGATGCCCTGGAGCCCTTCAGATCACCCGTCACACGGACTGTGAGCGATGCCCTCGAGCCCTTCAGATCGCCCGCCACACGAACTGTGAGCGATGCCCTGGAGCCCTTCAGATCGCCCGCCGCACGAACTGTGAGCGATGCCCTGGAGCCCTTCAGATCGCCCGCCGCACGGACTGTGAGCGATGCCCTGGAGCCCTTCAGATCACCCGTCGCACGGACTGTGAGCGATGCCCTGGAGCCCTTCAGATCACCCGTCACACGGACTGTGAGCGATGCCCTGGAGCCCTTCAGGTCGCCCTCGACGCTCGAGGTCTGTCCATGATGATGGCTAATGCAAAAGCAGCATAAGACTCTATATCTCCTCAGGCGAAAGCCGGCGTGTGACCTTGTGCGTGCATCCATGTGTGTGGATGTCCACCCTCGGAGAAGGCTGCATTTACTTGGCATGAATGCATGGGTGATCTGGGTGTGATTACAGTCTGGCTGTCTGACAGCAGGGATGATGACATTCATAGCTTTATGCTCTAGTTCAAGCCTTGCTGTACCATCCCTTCAGCTGATAATCCAGCCAGCATTCGCTCCACCTTCGTACCTGTGGGCGACACGCATCTGAAACCATTTATAGGGTTAAAATTTAAATGGAAGTACAAGGACCTTAATCAAAGCTCAGATCCCTAAATCTGCACTGACTCTCATGCATTTAACTACCTACATCCTGACAAATAATTATCCAGAATGCATCCTTCAGTATGGTTCCCTTACACTGATTTACCTCTAACATGCTTACCATGTGCTGTGCTAAAACGTAATTGTTCTCTGAAATATGCCATCCTAGCATTTATTTACCAGCAATGCACTTAATGTTATGCTGTCCTTAAAGGGAATTTCCCATGTCTCACTGTGCAATTTATATAAACATTGCTGTTTATTTCTTGTGGATCATACTGATTGCCGTAATTCAGAGAAATTACCCAAAATGCACCTGTGAACGTGCCATATTTGTCTTCGGTTACCCACAATGCATCATGCAAGCGGTTATCCTGACAGGTACTTAGCCACCGTGCATACTGTGATACATGATCCTCCTGGGCGTTTTTCCAGCTGGCCAGATCAGATGGCAAACCTGCGGACCCCCCAAGGCCTCTGAGTCTTCATCCCTCTCTCCTCCTTTCATGGTCTGCCCTAAACGTTTTATCGCTCATGATCACTCCATGTGGAGAAGCCATCTCCCATCTCCCGGGGACCTCAGCGCAAACAGCCCCCACAGTGCTCAGCTCAACTTCAGACAACACTCATAAATATCTCTTTTCCAGGATATTTGCACAATGCAAATTTCGAGCTGACTGCCAAAAGCACAGCCCCCAAGAAGAGGATTGTACCTGCCAGGAAGACTGCAGCGGGCCGACGCACGTAAACACCCTCATTCACACAAACGCGCACGTAACCTTGCTTGCACGAAAAGGGAGTGCAAACACCAAAAACTCGCATGCAAACACACTAATTTGTGCAAATGCACTCGCTCAAATGTAGAATGAGGTACTTGTTCAGTCCAAAGCACAGGCGCGTGAACTTAAAATCTCACATATGTGAAAAGTGACATGAACCAACCCACCTGTACACTTAACCATAGTGTTTCACTACCTCTGTTTTGATAACTTTAACAGAGCTGTGGATCAAGGGCCACACACTTAGGTAGACCATCCCGAAAAATGCAGAAAAGAGATGATGGAACAAGGGGTATGAGGTGGCATGGCATGGTAAGAAGGTAAAAGTATTGGTTTGGTGAATTGATGCTTCCAGAGGGGGAGAATATCTTAAAGACTTTTGTTCTCTGTTTTGTCAGCAGACTGGTTCCCCTCTTCAAACCAGTCATTAAAGGCAGGGTAAGCTATTGTATTTTGAGAACTGACGTAATCTTTTTTTTTTTCCCCCTCATTTAACGTCTTAGGGAAAAGCAGTTTGATCTTAAATTCAAAAATGATTAACTGAGAAGATATGACCTCTGATAAAATGCTCCTGTACCTCAGTCTCCACTGCCACGTAATTAACTGTTTGATGATCTAACCACTTAGCTCTTTATTGAGTTGCCAAGGTGCTACAGTAAGGCAACCAAATAGCTGAGCTTATTATACGTAATTTTACTGGGCCGTGCTTCACATTTTATGTGAAAATGTTCTGTTTCGTGGTTTTTACAGATGTCACATATTGAGAAATTGTCCGAAACATAACCGAAAGTAGAAGAATTTTGTTTTTGCTTAGCCAAAAAATACGTATGTACAGGCACACAAACACACACAGGCACGTTTCCACGCTTCCTGCTCCATAATATGTTACTGCTGTTATGTTCAATCTGGTTTAGCTTGTCATAGGTCTAAAACTTTTCAAAACTTCATTATTCATTCCAGGAACCACATGTTTTGTGGAGTAACACGTATTTCCTTCTCTGTTTAATCTTAATGACAATTAAGTGATATTTCGTAATGAGTGACCGGGAACTGGAGACCTTGGCGGTAAGTGCAGCTTCCAAGGGAAAATTGTGAGCTTAGTGCTGACACCATCAGGACAATGATGGTAGTGCTGCATAAATCAGAGACAAATCCAGCCAGCTAGCCCATTATCCAGTTTAACGCAGAGTCTTCATAATGAATCAAAGACTTTTGGCAGATAATTGCAACTACTCAACTAACTACTCATGGACTTTGGTTATGCAGTGATATAAACCATCTAATGGTTTCTTAATACCATTTATTCACAGACATCCGAGTTAAGTTCGAAACTGATAAGAATTTTAGGTTTTCAGTAAATAACCAGCGAGTGTTGTTTAATCTTAGTTGTGATCCATGGAAGGGTTCCACTATAACATCTTTAGCGCAGCATGCTACTGCTACACTCCCGTATAAAATGCCTTCTGCGCAAAAGAGGCTTATAAAGAAGATGGATTCACCTTAATCGATCGGATTTATTGTAAGACACCAGCACGATTGATTTCTGCTTTGTCCAACAGAGCAAGATCTTACTGCATGCAACTTGTCTGTCTCATTCAGTTTTGGTAAACTTCAGACAAGGCCGCTCTCTGTCTCACCCAACAGCTATGAAATTATTGCCGATTGTTTGACCGTCGTAAGTTAGGGACCTGTGTGTTGGCATCGGAACTAACAGGCATTATCTTAAACACTCATCCACTTTCACATTCATACTCAACCTTTAGAATTTCCGCACACTTATACTCAGGGTACAGCCTGTAAACACGTCAACTACAGACACACCCCCTGAGCTTGGGGTGTGCAGCTGAGGTGGTATTTATAGTTAGATGATATGGGGAGAGTATGGGTGGGTGGGGGGGCACGCATATCAGAAAGAAGGATTAGGAGGAGATGGGATAAACGCTAATGTGGTGAGTTTTGGGAAATAGGTGGAGAGTGTTAGAATGTGGGAGGCACAGGCCTCATTCCTTTCCCTCAGGGCAGCATGCGACTCACTGCTAGTTGTTTCAACATTGTTTCAGCATTATTTCAGAGTTGTTATGACATCAGATGTGTAGCCTGGTGAAAATCTAAGATGATTTCTGCATTAATTTGCTCCTGGCTAAGATTCCTTAGCTCTGTGTGTGAGTGTGGGGGGGGGGGGGCAGTTGCTGTAAGTTGCGGGAATTACCTAATCCTGTGGGGGAACGAGACCTGACTTCTCAGCCGCCGCTGACACACACAGACACACTCAGACATAACTCCTCTTTCTGTCTGTCAGTTCCATCTATCCAAGTCAGCTTTTCCACACATCTATCACTTTTTTCTTTGTCCTCTCATTCTCAGCTCAACAGTCTCCCCCATTTGTACCCCTTTCTCATCCTTTCTTCACTCAGACACACACACACACATGCAATTTTCTGACATATTCCATGTTTGGACGAACACAGTAACGGTAATAATACTGTTAACGGGTGTGACTGTGGAGTCCCGCCAGTTTCCTATAAATATCTGCCGTCTTCTGTAGGAACCTGAGAAGCAGCGGCTCTCCCAGTTTACACAGCTGAGATGCATGTGCCTCCAGCCCTTTCCCTCTGCTCCCCCAGAAAGTTCCCTCTCCTCCTGCACCTTGCCCTCCATGTGATGGGCGCTGCCTTCCGCTCGCAGGCAAGTGGGACAGGTCGGTGGTATGAGGAGACCAGTCGTTTGGGCAGTGGAGTGGCACAAGTGTCCTCACGAGGGCGGGGCGGGCCGGGGGGGGGGGCTTCACTCCGTCCGCTCTGTCGCCTCAAGCCTCTTTATGATGTTCTTTTCTTCATCGCTCTCTCCTCCCTCTGCACACATCTGTTCTGGTAATCAGGATCAGCCACCGTGGGGGTGGGGGGAGGGCGGGGGGTGTAAACACACGTGCCTGTACTCACAAATGCACACGTAAGCAGACACCGAAAGTAATCACGTTTAAAAGAATCTGCACCCCCCCCCCCCCATATATACTCATATGCTACTTGCCCACACCCAAGCGGCATCAGTGAGTATTGCAGTCAGCAGTGAGTATTGCAGTCAGCAGTGAGTATTGCAGTCAGCATTACGAAATGAAGTATCTTCAGTGTGTTTCTGCCCACTTCTCCATGCGGTCGATGGCTGTGTGTATAGCAACAGGTCTCAGTTCCTTTGCATGTGAATGCAGATCTCATATGTGATACATATGTTGTTTAAACCATAGGTAATATGTTACATTAAAACAGTATCAGCTTACTTATGGGGCATATCCAACTTTGCTAGCTTACATAAGCAGTTTTGATTACCTACATCCTGGCTACAAATTCAATATCTCCATTCTTATAGAGCCAAACCCTCGTCAGTAGCAACATGGGATTAATGTCTGTGACTGCAGGAAAACACAGGTTTACAGATAAAATAAACCATTAAAGAAAAACACTCAGGAGATAAAAATATCTTCTTTGGGTTGCGACCAGTGAAGCTCTAGGGTGTAAATAATGATCGCATGCAGTCATGGCTGGTCTTTGCCTCCCCCTGCAGGTTGTTTTTATTAAATCAGCCGATGTGCGTCAAGATCGGATGGCATTGTCAGCAGCGCCCCGCTTTCTCATAAAAGACACGTAAAAAGATACGCAATCAGCGTTAACCACCTGCATTCTCTAAAACGCAATTTTAATATTTGATATAGTTGAGTAACTGAATGGACATAGCTAAGTTCGGCTATTCAAGAACAATTATTCTAATTTTGTATACTCTTATTGAAGCATTATAGAAACCTCGCAAGCTATATTGCCATAACTGTGTTTTTACTATAATATAAAGCACCACATCCGTATGTTGAGTGGACAGACTATAATTAATCGCTTGTCTAATTGATTTCGACTGCCCTGTCTTTAAAATACAGGCCTACGTGTCGTACTTCTTAGTCTACAATATATAGCGAAAATCGCCAATTTGTAATATTCTAGTTATTTGTTAGGTACGTTATTTGTGCCTAATGGGGCTGATTGTGTTGATTCATATTTTTATAAATGCAGAAATAAAAAGGTAGAATTCAGCTTCACTTTATGACACCCTGTACATACTGTACATTATCCTCATACTGTAAATTCTGTAAAAAATATTCTCCGTTGTGCCACCGCCTTTATTGTTGTGGCTTTTTCTCTCCTCCTCTGCTGTCAACCTCCGTCCATTTTTCTGAATAAAGTAGTTAACGTTTCAAATGAAGATGCCTTTGGAAAGATTTTAAACGCATATAACTGAAATACACTTCTCTGTAATCAGCTTCAGATAATCTGAAGCAGAGGCGTAGTTAGAGATGAATGGATACGGGGCTGGGTCTTTACTATAGCGGGGGTCCGATGACAAACTTAAATAAAAAAACATTCATGATTTAAGCCAATAAATACGCATTTATTTGGGGGTGGGGGGAGGTACACATTTTAGGGAGGCTAAATAGGCCTAGCGATGCGCCTGATCTGAAGTTGACCTAACAAATTAGTCCGGTACAGTGAGTGTTTTTTAAGGAAAGCCATTAGCTTGACTCTATGTCAACTATTTAAATCTGTATTTTTTATTCTGTCCATTAGATGGCGCTCGAGGATCATTTTTGAAAAATAAGTCCAAAATTGCAAATTTCCCGTGTTTCAGGTGTCTGCTGAAATAGTGTTTCTGGATATGAAATCCTGTTCTATTTATGTATACACATATTAAACTTGTACTTTAAACTGTACATTTTAATATGAATGTAACTTTATGTTAAGTTTATAAATAGCATTCTTCTTTGTTACGGGGCACCAAGCATACAGGTAGCGTCACCTCACGGCTCTCTGGTCACAGATTGAAATCCAGCCTTGGTTCTTTGTGTGGGGTATTTACATATTCTTATTCGTTCCGTACGCGATTCACGCAAAGTACTAATAAATGCTCAGTATTCGATTCAGGTGACTCTACAATGCTGTTAGCGAGTCTGCGCGCATGGAACTCAGCTCGGGTCCAGCGTATACTCAGACTTTCGTTCTTTGCTCCAGGATGTTTGCATGTTTCTAAATCTTTTTATAAAACGTATTTTCTGAGTTTTATCATGCTCTTTATTTGTTTTTCTAAATACTACAAAAAGGGAAAAACTCATCGTTCTTTTGTATTGGTTTGATGTATAGGTTTAATGGTGATTGTATAGTCTTGTATCTAGCTAAATTTTGTTAATGGTAGATGGGGTGAAATACAACAAACGTGTTCAAATGCATTTTCATCGTGGTACTGTGGAATTATTTATCACAAAACATTTGTGTTTTTATGTACTGAATGGCTGATCCCGGATAGCTACACACTAATCCCCTACTCCATTAATTAAAAAGAACGAGAGACTCGGGGAAATCGTGTTTTCAGAAATGTAATCATTTCTGGAGAAGCTTAACCATCTGCTTGAGGTTAAGTCTCTGAACAGATTGTGTTTTCTGGTTATTTAAACCAGGGGATTTAACTTTTCGAGAGGGGGTGGATGGATCAGGGAGAATATGGTACTGACTTTCTTCAGTTTTATAATTGCCTCTAGCGAAGTGGGAGGAGAGCATCTCCGAGGGGAATGACAAGGAATTACCTCGAGTTCCAAATCAGAAGGCGATTGCGTTTAACTGTGAAGGAGTCCTCAATAGGCCGTGAAGGACCGCGCAGAGGTTCGTCTCCCAGCTTACATTCATACGTCTGGAACAAAATCTTGTGCTTTTGTCCAATTAAAACAATCAACAACTATTTGTTTAATTTGCTACATTTTGGAATACCCAAGGTAGCTGAATGATCAATGCGCTTTTTAAGAATATATAAAGTATAGCCTAGTGTTACAATAATTGTGCCTGTATACTGTATAATATCAGTTGTACGACGTGTATTCGCAAATACATTTATATCAAGTGAAACCTTTGTCTGCCGTTGGATGAAACGTGATTTAACTTGTGAAGCTGAATCGCAGTGTGTACCGGGGGTAGGTCGAGGAATGGGTTAAGGCGCCCGTGCAGTAATTACACCCAGTGCTCCTGTCGCTCTCCTCCAATACGATTCTGTGAGAAGCCACGATCCTCCCTCCCAAACACCATCCCTTGCAGCCTCCACACGCACACAACTCCTGATGTACTGAAGAATGGGAAGCGGAGTCCGAAGTCACACCAAGCAGCACGGATGTTCTTGTTTAGTTCTGCAGGCGCACTCGTTTTCAAGAAGCGCCTCAATGCTTTAAAGTTTTTATGCGTGGCAGTTAATCTTTAAAAATGTTAAATCTACAGGTAATCATATTAATTACTGGAAACATAATAATATTCTGTTTACATTTTTAAAGACTTTCAATGAAATGGACCGGAGAACCGCGAGAGGACGATGGATGTTTAGAAGATTAGTCATCTGTCTGGTTATGTGCGCGACAGCGCTGGATGTTGTTTTAGCGCAAATTCGATACTCCGTATATGAAGAGTTGGAACACGGAGCTTTTGTTGGCAACATCGCCGAGGATTTAGGATTAGACGTTGCCAAGCTGTCCACTCGCAGATTCAGAATAGTATCAGGCGCAAGAAAACAGTATTTAGAAGTAAATTTGGAAAATGGCATTTTATTTGTTAATGAAAAAATTGATCGTGAAGAATTGTGCGAACTGAGCGCGTCTTGTTTTTTACACTTACAAGTCGTCATCGAAAGCCCTTTAGAATTGCACCGAGTAGAAGTTGAAATTCTAGACGTCAATGATAATGCACCTAGTTTTCCGTGGAGTGAGTTTAACCTGGAGATAACAGAGTCGGCGGCACCCGGATCTCGCTTCCCTTTGGAAAGCGCGCTGGACCAGGATGTGGGCACCAACTCGCTCCGAACATATTTTCTGAGCGCGAACGAACACTTTGCCTTGGATATTCATACACGAAACGACGGGAGCAAGTTCGCGGAGCTGGTTCTAGAGACCCCGTTGGATCGGGAACAACTGAAGATGCACCAAATGGTGCTGACGGCCGCGGACGGAGGCGCTCCGGAGAGATCGGGAACTGCGCAAATCACTGTTACAGTACTAGATGCCAACGACAACGTGCCTGTTTTCGATCAGGCTTTTTATAGAGGGAGGTTAGTGGAAAATTCACCCCGAGGCACTTTCGTGATCAAACTTAACGCTACTGATCTGGACGAAGGACTAAATGGAGAAATATCTTATTCTTTCAGCGGGCACGCGCCGCTGAAAGTGCGTGAGCTGTTCAGTGTAGACTCCTATACTGGCGAAATCAGAGTCAAAGGGATAGTAGATTATGAGAAAGCAAGAGTGTATGAACTCTACGTGCAAGCCAAGGACAAGGGACCTTCTGCGGTCGCCGTGCATTGTAAAGTATTGGTGGATATTCTCGATGTGAATGACAATGCACCAGAAGTTATTCTAACCTCTGTGTCTACACCTGTTCAAGAGGACGCGCCTCCCGGTACAGTGATTGCTGTCATTAGCGTAATGGACCGGGACTCGGGTGAAAACGGAAATGTAGATTGCCAGATCCCCAATAATATTCCATTTAAACTCCACTCCTCATTTAAGAATTATTACACTTTGGTCACAAGTGAATTTTTGGACAGAGAGACAGTGTCTGAATACAATATTACTCTCACCGCGAGCGACATGGGAGTATCACCTCTGCTAACCAGGAAAAATATTATA
This sequence comes from Hippopotamyrus pictus, assembly GCA_026781145.1. Taxonomy (NCBI): domain Eukaryota; kingdom Metazoa; phylum Chordata; class Actinopteri; order Osteoglossiformes; family Mormyridae; genus Hippopotamyrus; species Hippopotamyrus pictus. Next base: position 2,664,624 of record JAODLC010000002.1, read on the forward strand.
GTGCAAGTGTCAGACATAAACGACAATGCTCCACGATTCCTACAGCCATCCTATACGGTTTATGTGACTGAGAATAACGCCCCTGGCGCATCCATTTGTTCGGTGACTGCTTTCGATCCTGACTCCAATCAGAATGCCTTTCTGTCATACTCTATTCTAGACGGTGAGATTCAAGGCATGCCCGTGTCCACCTACGTCTCCATCAACTCAGACAATGGCAATATTTATGCGCTACGCTCCTTTGACTACGAGCAACTACGAAACTTTAAAATCAGCGTGCAAGCCCAAGACGCTGGTTTCCCGCCTCTGAGCAGCAACGTGACGGTTAACGTCTTTGTTTTGGATCAAAATGACAACGCGCCGGTAATCGTTTCTCCTTTGCCAAAAAACGGCACCGTAGCCACAGAGATGGTGCCACGGTCCGTGGACGCTGGCTACCTCGTGGCAAAAATTACTGCGATAGATGCAGACGCGGGGCAAAACTCGCGTCTCTCCTACCAGGTTCTTCAGGCAACTGATCCAGGGCTATTTAGCGTTGCCCTTTATACCGGCGAAATAAGGACAATCCGCCGATTCGTGGATAAAGACGCCACGAGGCAACGACTAGTCATTTTGGTCAAGGACAACGGTCAGCCGCCCCTCTCGGCCACTGTTTCCATCATTCTATCAGTTGTTGACAGCGTGCCAGAATCGTTGTCCGACTTCAGCGACCTCTCTACCAGCCCCAGGTCCACCAACAACCTTACTTTGTATCTCATTGTGTCTTTAAGCACGATTTCTTTTATATTTCTTGTGGCTATAATTGTCCTGGCTGTCCTAAAGTGCTATAAGGACGGAGGTTCTTTTCGGGAATTCGGTGTTTCCTCCGGTGCGTGCTGTGGATTGCAGTCCGAACCTCCTTCGGACGTGTACAAAAAATCTAACATAAACGTGCAGATATCGGGAAACAACGTCCCCGCTAACTGCGCAGAAATAAACGGCAACGGAACCCTGTCTCAAGCTTACTGCTACAAAGTATGCTTGTCCCCTGAATCTTCTAAGAGTGACTTCATGTTCCTAAAGCCGTGCAGCCCGACGACTCCGCGGAACAACAAGGGGGCAGATAAGCTGGCGTCTGCCTGGGGCGTTCAGAACCGCAGCGTCACAGCAAACGAGACCAATAACCCCAACGAGGTAAGAATATATACACACTCACACGCACTCACTCATTCACATACATACAAAATGTCATAGCTGGTATTTCCAATTGTACCGCAGAACTGGAATCAAATGCAGTTTTTTATTAGCGCGCACGGTTGTCCAGTAACTATGCAATAGAAACACTGCCTTTCTTTGTATGCTGAAGAATGTATATCAAAATACCACCAGTCGTACAAATGTTTCGTCTTGGTTGTAATTGCTTTAAGTTTTCAGACTTAAGTTTTCTTTTTTGCATATATTTTTTTTATCATTCTAACTTAATTTCATTTCGCAAGTCCATACCATATCAGATTTCATTGCATGTAAACAAAATTCACTGCATCGGTGACATTTGTCTTACGGCTGTCTTATAGCCCCACCGTGTTTAATTTGTATTTAACCTCTGCCGCTAGCTGTTTCTCTCTGCCCGCTTGTCCTGCTGTGCCCAAAAACTACATTATCTGTTTTATATAAGCTAGTATGTATCTATAATTGATTTTTATCAATCGAATTAATTCCCAGTACTATAACACGCGATAGTCTAGGCTGAGTCTTAAAGTATGTTATGTTAATGTGTAGTTTTCTAGACAATGTTATTCATCCTGCATTGTGCCCTAGCGCCGAGACTATCACGGTGGCTGTTTAGATTGAGAAATGTGACGGATGTGGATAATTGTTTTATGAAATTTAGAGCTTTCTAGCTTAACTGCATACCGTTCAGTATCTAATTATTGTTACGTGTGACCTTTGCGTGTTGTATTGACACGGATTCAGTATTCAACCTAATTATAGAATATATTTAGTATGAATCAACAAATCAACGCTCCGTACAACGAAGTTGTGCTCAGTTTTGTCGGTTATTTAGAGACTAAAACGGATTTTAGGACGTGGTCGAAACACGATGCGCCTGTAGATTTACTTGCATTGTCTCAACAAGGGGGTTCAAGGGTACTTCATACGCTTGAATTCCAAAAGCGTTCTAGCACTTTTTAGTGTTAACCACTAGATGGAGCCATGAGACCGACATATAAATTACTGTCACATATTTTACCTTGCAGATCGCCATGCAAATCATATTATGTTTATGTTTATGAAGTCCATTTTCACATCCACGCAAAATGTTTATGCCATTATTACTCCTTAAAATATCAGGATAACGTAGTGACGACTGTGCATGTGATTGAGGGCCCTCACTGCGGTATTGTGGACCGGGTACTTCATCTGAATTCGTTCAGCAATAAATGGATTTTCAAACTTTATTCCTTATTTGCTTTTGAATTTTATCTACCAATGAATACACATCTATCAATTTCTTAATAGAACATCCGTGAGTTTGGAAATTACTGCGTTTTTAAAGTAACAGAAGATTGACAATTTGGACTTACCTCTTTTTATTTATTTATATACAGCGGAAGACGCAAAACACGGACTGGCCCTTGCCCAAGAACCAGTACTCTACTCTTAAGAGGTAAAACTAATTACAAGCCGCTGTAATATATCTGAACTCTTGGACTGTATAATGTCATCGTGTCAATACCACGATATGATATGATTTGAATACGAGATGTTTGTTTTAATAGAAGTGAAAAATTACCGCAAAAATCTGAGCGTCCTTGCACTGTCTGCATGTGACAGTTACAGCTCCATTAACATGGAGGGCACGCTGACGCGGAAGACTTCGCCCCGGCATCCGGACAGCTGCGTCGCTCCGCTGGCGGGCCAATATTGGACCTGGGGGACTCATATGCGAGGTACTGACGCTTCGCGGGCTTGATATGCCGCAAAGGTTCCCAAAAATTCGCGCACCTTTTAATTTGCATAATACATTAATATCCTTTCGTATTATGTTAGTTATGGTATCTACTACACTAGCAGGGAAAAAGTACCAATTTATACCTTTGAGGGTACATTTACTTGTCGCTGGGGCTGTACTACCAAAGATCTACCAATCGTACTTAGCTGTAGGTAAGTGTACCTTTTAAGGTACAGAAATGGACATTTTTGGGGGTACATTAATGCTGTTGCTACCGTGGGGTACAAAGCTGTACCAGGGCCGTATAGGGTACATTTTTCTGTCGGTGTATAAGAACTCAATATGAATTCCTGAGGAAATATGTAATAATTTTTGAGCTTCTTAACTGAAGTATTTCCGTACGTATTACCTCAGCAGATTACAGGATATCACCTCCAGCAGGTGGACTCCCGAACCGGGCTTGGACTCCGATGTACGTGGTACCGCAGCCCGTAGGTCCGCCTCCCGATTATCAGCACAACGTCTACATCCCTGGCACACCAGCCGGTCACTGCACCCTGAAGCCCGCATATCGCAGTGACTTCGACGTCAACAATTCATTTTCAACATTTGGAAAGAAAAGGAAGTTCATATCACATTACGATCCTAATGAAGACGTGGTGATAAACAATGACATTTTCAACAAGTAAATCACCTGTGAAATACCGCATGCACTCATCAGAATCCGCTGCTCACGTGCTACAGCAAATGATATATGAGGCCAGTTTTACAGTGTAAGTATTATTATCAACTACAACAACAACAACAACAATAACAACAACAACAACAATAATAATAATAATGGCATATCATTATTACCTTGATAACAGGATCATTGTTAATAATATTGCACTGAAGATACACTGGTAAATCAATTCATCAGTCATTCTGTTGTGCTTATACAGCTAAAATATTCTAGAGTAAAGTGAACAGAACACAATGGACGTTGGGTGCTCTCCAGTATTAATGCCATATATTGTATTTTATATTATATATACAGTATTGTGCAAAATTCTTAGGATAAATATTAGGTTAAAGGAAATTATTTTAAAATTGTTTGTGTTTGTGTAAAACTATAAGTTTAATTATAGTGTGTCAGGTCAGCCATTTCAAATCCTCTCCTCAAGTCACTGTACTGTTTGTAATTACATTCCAATATATTCATGCTTTTGTTGAACTTAGGCATTAGTGAACCTCATTTGGATAATGAGTACCCCGTGAAGTTCATTCACTAATTAAGTAAATTAATTTAATGAGCTGTTGGTGAAATACACAGAATGACTGGTGCTCATCCGAGGAGGGATTTGGAAACCAGAGCTGGATCTTTTAGCCGTCCGACAAGATATTAGTCACATCTTGGAGAACAAAAAGTTATGGAACTTTTAATTGTATTACTGTTTATTTGTATATATTCTCACATTGAAACACATTTTTATGAGCACTGATAAATAGCTTTAAGAATAATTTCCTTTGAGTTTTGGCCAGTACTGTGTGTATATATAATCATACCTTCTTAATGCATAATAGTGTTTATATTGCAGTTAAAAAGCAGTTTACTCACATTTAAGCCAATGAGTGACATTTTATTATCTAAATATAATGGAATGGTTATCAGATAATTAGGACATAGTACACAAGATGGTCTATCCCATTGTAAATTATGCAAATTGCATTTGCAATCGAGGTATTTATAAAATGTGTGGGATGGCATTTGTCATATTGTAAATTGTATAAATCAACTATTTTTTCTGATTTTGCATTGTAACAGAGTAGTCAATAAAGTGTTGAAGTGTTTAATAATATGTGTGCTTTGCAATTGGTAGTGAATTATGTTTCTATCTATACCTTTGGTTGATATGTTGAGCATCTTACTGCCTAGTGCGTTAAATCAATATCAGACATAACTGTAACATACTCTGTTTATGTGTGGTAGGCTTTAAATCCGTTTTTTTTTACATTCCAAATTAATTCCTAGCATTACGTTATCAACATTCTCACTAGACTTTATCACACCCAGGTGTCTACTTAAGCCTGTAGAAAATCTCTGTTTGCTATTGCTTGAAGTTCGTAATTGTAAACACTGCTGCAGAGGAAAATGCAAACTTATTATATTAATCTGAGACTGAGCTCCATGTTACACTCAAGGCTTCATAATAAACCTATTATGCAACTGATGCATACATAGCATTCAGACAATAATCAGCCCCTCTCAAACAATTCCACATCTTGTTCTGTTGCAGTTTAAAATCTATTTGACATGGAAATAGAGTAATGTTACTACCTCGTGCTTTCAGAGTTGGGGGTGTGTTCAGAGTTTATACATTGTCCCATTTCGCACAGAATAACACCCACATTACAAAGAAACACAGACAAACTGACCTCATAGTGGGCATATCTGTGTGTGTATATGCATTTGCCCTATGATAGACTGGTATCTCAACCAGTATGCTCCCTTACTCTGTGCCCTAAGTACCTGGGATAGGCTCCACCCCCCTTCCATTTTTACTCGTACCAGATAAGTGGGTAGAAGATCAATGGATAGCTTAAATTTAGAATCTTCATTAATAATGTTTTTCCTCTATACATACACAATATTCTGCTTGAAGATAAAAAGCTTCCCATCTATATTCATATACATACAATGCTGACACTACCATTCTTGAGCACAGCATTACCTGGGAGATGAGTTCTGCTTTTTTTTTAAACATACTGGGCTGGAGAGCTTCTGTTTGCTGCTTGCCTGACCCTGCCTTGTCTGCAAACGTGTCTATAGTTACCCCTTTGCCACTCACTTGAGTCCTGCCTGGCCATCTCATCTGCATATTTCACAGTCAGCGATTCCGGTCGCGTCAGCACCACCGAGTCCACGGAGAGCGGCCTGTCAAAGAGGAATAGTCCGACGGCCAGAAGACTTGACGTTGTTTGTGTGCGTGTGCGTGTGCGTGTGCGTGTGCAGCTTGGGTGTGTGTGATTGCTGTTGTCAGTGTTCCATCCCCTTGTGACAGTACATCTGTAGATTTTTTAATTTCCTTGTAACATTGCATCGGGAGAAAAAGTCTTTTTTGAGTCAATGTGTAGAAAGTGGTTTGATATGAATTGTATAATATTTGTTATGATGTACTAGATACTTTCAGTGCTTGGTTATTTTATCTCATTTTGCAAGATTTAAGTTTGCTCATGTGTTTGAAGATGTCAGAAAAGGGCAGGGTCACTGTAACTGTTCAATAAGGTATAGTATGAATATTTATGCTTTCTGACTTTGCTTTATCCATTTATGATGCAAAACATCTAAATAGTCTATTAATCCCATGGTGATATCAGAGGGGTTTTCCACACAGAATAAGTATTATGCATATTTAAAATGCTAATTATATTGATTAGCTTCTTGCCTGCAAGGTGTTGTCTGTGTAAATATATTAAACATTTACCAAATATCTCTCCAAATACCATTTTAATTAAAAGCGAAGAGATGATGATGGTGACTAGTAAAGGAAACAGGCAACACACTGCGTTATATAATATTTTGTTTCGCATGTGCTTTTCATGTTAAAAGTCTTAGCAAATGTAAGAAGGCAGCAGTAAATATCCCAGTACATGTCACATATTCAGCAGAACTTAAACATCAAACATTTAGCTAGAGCGGGACATTAATATAAAACAGAAAACTAGTAAATAGTAATTCGTATAACACAGTTTATCATGTTTCTGTATATTTGTGATTTATATCTCATGTCAAAGGATTTGTACGTACACTGGTTTCTCAGATTTTGGCATATTACAGCTGGGGAAATGCATTCTGGGAGATTCTTCAGAATTTCAGGGACGTCTTTCAGTGGCAATGTTAGCCAGGGTTTTCCTAAATTTATTGTAAGCCAGGACTTCTCAAACTCAGCCCACAGCCCCCAAGATTACAGCACCAGAAACTCACGACCCACATGGTGTATACATTAAGAGATGCATACAGTGGGCTATATCCATCCATCCATCCATTTTCCAAGCCGCTTATCCTACTGGGTCGCGGGGGATCCGGAGCCTATCCCGGAAGCACAGTGGGCTATATTCCTTTTTAATTTAATTTTTATTATTATGATTGTTTTAATTTTTTAACACTGTCACATCACACCTCTGGGACTAGTACCTGGTCTCCACTGTGGCTTTGCATGTTTGCATGATCTTCCCGTGTCGTCATGGAGTTTCCTCCAGGTATTCTGGTCCCCCCCAGTCCAAAAACATGTTGAGGTTAATTGGAGTTGCCACATTGTCCATAGGAGTGCATGTGTGAGTGAATGGTGTGTTGATGTGCCCTGCGATGGGTTGGCGCCCCGTCCTGCGATGCTCTATGTCTTGCGCCCATAGCCCCCCCCCCCTCCATGACCCTGAATAGGATTAGCAGTTTCAGGAAATGGATGCATGAATGCATGCAGTGGTGCAGCTGAGGAGTGAGGCTGACTCTCATCGATCCCCTTGCAGTTGGCATCCACTGCTGCCTTCGACACCCGTTGCGATCCAGTACAGCTCCAAATGCATTTAAGAAACAGCCAAGTTTGCGCTCCGGGATGCAGTACAGTGGGTGTTTCGGCCTTACTTCAGCACGAGGGGTTAGCTGTGCTAAGGAGGTCGTTGTACATTTCATTTGTACCTTGATTTGTTGCTGCTTTCCTTTCCAGAACCCCGACTAAGGAATCTTTTAGTGGTTCCGTCAGGTCCATACACTCTCCTGTCACATCCCTACCTTCCTGGTGGACCACACCTTCTCCGCATTTCTTTGCACATCCTCCTGTGCCATTCTTCTATGCCTCCTGCGTTACCGTAGTAAACATAGTAAACACTTGGCACACTCCCGAGCCCTGCCCATCCAGACACAAATGATCCCCCCCAGAAAATTGGCCTGCACTTCCCTCCCAGTTGACATTTCTGCTAGTCATGGATATTTAGATGTCAGATGAGTCTCTGTGCTGCAGCACCTCTCTTGTGTAGGTGAACAGACCACTGAACAGTAGACTTGGCTTGTTGCTTTGTCCAAATAAAGTAATGCTGTTCAGACTTTATAGTAGGCCCAGCCTGTAAAGAAAATAGTTGATCTTCCTTTCAAAGCCCACAACCACTGGGCAGCCACCCAGGGTGACATGTTTCTGGGGCTGGCATGGGGCGCTTACGCACACAAAAAAATAATCAGAGTGGTGACATTTGCAAGATCAGTTTTCTATCACTTATTTGCATGTCATGTCAGTGATATCATGTGACCATGTGGGTCAGTTCACCTTGATGGAGTGGTTGCTGTGATTTAAGTTTGTCTGCAAGCCAGGCTATAATTCATAAGCATGAAATGTGGAGGGGGTTCGGGGGGGGGTGTATTTCATGTCACCCCACTGGAAGCTGGAGGTAGGGGGAGTGGAGGAATCTATCAAATATTGCACATCTAACTTTGTACAATATTAAAGCAATTTGGAAAATCAGTCACACTACAAAATACTACCAAATAAACCACAGTTCATTCATAATACTGTGAATGTATTGCATAGTTTCACAGACATATTGTTGCATTATTGTCTGCATTGGGCAAAATTGTTCATAATAATATAAAGCCAGAATACACACCCCCAAGTTGATCTTTTTCAGTTTTGGCTCTAGGGTGCCATACAAGCTAGAACTGTCCCCGCCTTTTACGGTAACATGTGAGACCTCATGATGCATGATAGTAGATCCAGACATTGATTTCACCAAGTGATCTACTGCTGGCAGCCTTGACTACCTGAAGTGCTGCTGTGTCCTTCAGCTCTTCAAGCCCTTGGAGGATCCGTCTGCATCCAGGCGCCGATAATGTTGTTGCTGTAAGATGGTACGTAAATGCTCTAATGGGGGGGGGGGGCTGTTGGACACCAGACATAGTCAGAGGGCCTCATTATATACATTATAGACATATATACAAAGAGACAAACTCATTCTGGATTACTGTCTGATACCTTTTAAAACACGTATAATGAGCACGCAGTATCCATTAACACTTATGTGTACTAAGATATGTCATATTGCATTAATTTTCAAAAGAACTTGGGTTAAGAGCATAAAATGTTGTTACTTTTTTTGTAACAAATGGTTGCAGTGAAGATAGTTTCATACAAATTTCCTTTGATGTCCAGAGGAAGATATATTACAAATTTTTCACTCAAAGTATGAACATTTTTTTTGAAGAAAGTCAGAACTATTTAGTATGATGATATGAATTGGCTGTTTATTGAGACTGACAATTACTGAACATAGGAGTAACTGTTATTGCAGACATTCATTTTTAGAGGGAAAGGTTTCTTCTATTGTTATTCATTCAGTGTCTACCAGGTACAAAAATTCTTGAGACCTGACATCTCGATTATTTAATGCTCATCAAGTAGACGATGGAGGGATGTTTCAAGTGGCTGGTAGCCCTACAAGCCAAGAAGACAGTAAACAATTCAGATGGAGCTGGAAGAGCTTAGAGTTGATCAAAACTATAATTGCAGTAAACGTACTAAAATGATAGTTATTGAGTCCATAAATTGATATGTTAGTTGAATGTCAACTACTTTGAATACAACAGGACCTGTTATAGTATGGGATGGGATTTGACATTCGATAAAAACTTCAGCCACACCTGTTACTCGTTTAACCCTTCCTCTCGTTACAGCCCTCGTGTGGATCACCCCAGGTGCCTCTCGTTACAGCCCTCGTGTGGATCACCCCAGGTGCCTCTCGTTACAGCCCTCGTGTGGATCACCCCAGGTGCCTCTCGTTACAGCCCTCGTGTGGATCACCCCAGGTGCCT